>JAXDDX010000101.1:1000000-1042500 GCA_034670405.1 Hoplostethus atlanticus
CCTGTAATATTAACTTTCAGTATTTGTGTGTAGACACTAAGACGTACACCCAGGACGGTGTGTGTCTGACAGAGTTGGGTCTCTCTCAGCTCCAGTCTCTGGTTGAACCTTTGACCTCGCCACGCCGATACCGCAGGTACCTGCTGCCTCGGGGGAGGGGGGTGATTTTGGCGGGGGTCACCAGGTGATCCGGGGGTCACCAGGCTGGCTCATTGTGTCTGTAGATCCTCCAGTAACATTCTGTTCCTCCTGAAGGTGTAAACCAAAGCTGAAGCTGCGGATCATCAACCAGAACAGTGTGTCGGTTCTGCAGACGCCTGCTGACCCAGAACCCCCCACTGAGCTGGACCATGCCAGAGGTCAGAGGTCACACAGAGGTCTCACAGAACAGCACATACAAACACGAGTGGAGTTGGATTTAAAGAGTCTCTCTCTCTCTCTGTCTCTCTCTCCAGGTGAGATGGAGTGTGAGGTGAAATCTGACTCCAGCCCAGAACGAGACCACAACCATGACGATGATGTCACCAAGGAGCTGGAGGTAACTGACGGCAACAAGAAGAGGAAGAGGAAACCCTACCGGCCTGGTGAGGAGCGGAGGGGGAGGAGGAAGGGAAATGATGTCAAACCTGGCGGCAGCCATTTTTACACACACAGTGTTATGCTGCGTTGATGTCACATGGGAAAGATGGGACTTACAAGCTTCCTACCAGAAATACGACTAGAAAATGAATTGTGATGCCACCAACAAGGAAACGTCTGGAGTCAAATGATAAATTAACTTCAAATAAAATCATCTGGTTTGAAACATGAAGTCAGATATTCATCACTAATCTGATCAGGAGACTGATCTACTACAATCATGGTGGCTGACTGGTCTCAACACCTAAACACTGCTGCCTGTCTCTCTCTCTCTGCCTGTCTGTCTCTCCAGGTATCGGGGGCTTCATGGTCCGTCAGAGGGGGGGTAAGGCCGGTCCAGGTCGAGCGAAACGCTGCCTGAGCAGGAAGGACTCGACCGGCTCGCCTGGCAGAGAGGAGGGTAGGTCGTCCGTTACATACTGTCTGATGGTCTACCTGTCTGTCTGTCTGTATCTCTGCTTCCTATCCAACTGCCTCACTGTTGATCTGAAGTAAGTAAGTGTGTGTGTGTCTGTGTGTGTGTGTGTGTGTGTGTGTGTGTGTGTGTGTGTGTGTGTGTGTGTGTCTCTCTCTCTCTCTCAGGCTGGTTGGATACAGAGGCTGCTATGGAGACGGCGCCCCCTGCAGACCAGACAGTGGAGAAGGTGAAGAAGAGATACCGCAAGAAGAAGACCAAGCTGGAGGAGGCTTTCCCTTCATACCTTCAGGTCAGACGAACACTCTCTCCTGTCTCAGTCAATTCAAGGCAGGGGTGCCTTAAAACTAATTAATTAAGGATTGGCTGTCTGTCTTCTGTCTCCGCCCAGGAAGCGTTCTTCGGTCGGGATTTGCTGAACAGGAGCCGGCAGACGGACAGGAGGGTGGGGCTTGAGACAACAGCTGTCTGCCACAGCCAATCGGGGATGAGAGCTGATGCCAAAGGCCCCGTCTCCGGCTTACATGACCCCTCCCCGTTGGGCCCGCCGATCACCACCATGGCAATAGGCCCCATGGCAACCGGTGCATTCAGGAAGCAGGGAGCGCTCCGTAAGTTTTGGAATTAGAATGTATTAACCTGTCTGTCTCTCTACCTGTCTGTCTCTCTGCCTCCATGGTGACGTTTCCCTCCTCGTCACTTCCTGACAGATCAGAATAGAAAATCTTTATATTTTCATCTTTCATCTGTTAGATTCAATTAATTCATTTGTGAATCGTGTGTGTGTCATCCAGCCATGTCGGAGGAAGCTCTAGTGGATCTGTCTGATGTTCTCAACACTGATCCTCACATACTGGCCACAGGACACACAGGTACACACACACACACACACCAATTCACCAGTACCAGCCACTAACTCACCAGTAACAACCCCTAGCTCACCAGTACCAGCCACTAACTCACCAGTACCAACCCCTAGCTCACCAGTACCAGCCACTAACTCACCAGTACCAGCCACTAACTCACCAGTACCAACCCCTAGCTCACCAGTACCAGCCACTAACTCACCAGTAACAACCCCTAGCTCACCAGTACCAGCCACTAACTCACCAGTAACAGTCACTAACTCACCAGTACCAACCCCTAGCTCACCAGTACCAGCCACTAACTCACCAGTAACAACCCCTAGCTCACCAGTACCAGCCACTAACTCACCAGTAACAGTCACTAACTCACCAGTAACAACCCCTAGCTCACCAGTACCAGCCACTAACTCACCAGTAACAGTCACTAATAAACCAGTAACCCCTACCAACTCACCAGTAACCACTACTAGTTGACCAGTAACTACTACTAGCTCATCACTAGCTCACCAGTAACTACTACTAGCTCACCAGTACCAGCCACTAACTCACCAGTACCAACCCCTAGCTCACCAGTAACAACCCCTAGCTCACCAGTACCAGCCACTAACTCACCAGTAACAACCCCTAGCTCACCACTACCAGCCACTAACTCACCAGTAACAGTCACTAACTCACCAGTAACAACCCCTAGCTCACCAGTACCAGCCACTAACTCACCAGTAACAGTCACTAACTCACCAGTAACAGTCACTAACTCACCAGTAACAACCCCTAGCTCACCAGTACCAGCCACTAACTCACCAGTACCAACCCCTAGCTCACCAGTACCAGCCACTAACTCACCAGTAACAACCCCTAGCTCACCAGTACCAGCCACTAACTCACCAGTACCAACCCCTAGCTCACCAGTACCAGCCACTAACTCACCAGTACCAACCCCTAGCTCACCAGTACCAGCCACTAACTCACCAGTAACAACCCCTAGCTCACCAGTACCAGCCACTAACTCACCAGTAACAGTCACTAACTCACCAGTACCAACCCCTAGCTCACCAGTACCAGCCACTAACTCACCAGTAACAGTCACTAATAAACCAGTAACCCTACTACCAACTCACCAGTAACCACTACTAGTTGACCAGTAACTACTACTAGCTCATCACTAGCTCACCAGTAACTACTACTAGCTCACCAGTAACCACTACTAGCTCACCAGAAACCACTATTAGTTCCAACAGTAACACACCAGTAACCACTACTAACTCACCAGTAACTCACCAGAAACCACTACTAACTTACCAGTAACTCACCAGAAACCACTACTAACTCACCAGTAACTCACCGGTCTGTCAGCAACATGTTGTTCATAAGCGTGCCTTCATTCTTCAGTCTTCTTGTATTGATCAGCATTGGATAATATGATGCTAAATATACTGAATTTAACATTCTGGCTTCTGATTGGACGGTTCAGACAGTAACTGTCAGTCTGGTTTCTGATTGGACGGTTCAGACAGTAACTGTCAGTCTGGTTTCTGATTGGACGGTTCAGACAGTAACGCTCTGTTTGTTTTGTAGGTCTTGATATTTGTCAGTTCCATGTGGAGCGCTCCCCCTCTCCTTTTGGTAAGATTCCTCCACAGGACCTCCTCCTCTTCCTCCTGCTCCTCTTCCTCCTGCTGCTCTTCCTCCTCCACTTCCTCTTTCTCCACAGGACCTCCTCCTCTTCCTCCTGCTCCTCTCCTCCGTGTTGTATTACCGCCCTCTGCTGGAGTGCAGTCAGCCTACACCCTGTAGCCTCTTTAGTATGTTATTTCAACGTAGTATGCAGTACATACTAATACTGCTTCCTTCTTCTTCTTCTCCTCCAGATAACTACTGCTTCCTTCTTCTTCTCCTCCAGATAACTACTGCTTCCTTCTTCTTCTACTCCTCTAGATAACTACTGCTTCCTTCTTCTTCTACTCCTCCAGATAACTACTGCTTCCTTCTTCTTCTTCTCCTCCAGATAACTACTGCTTCCTTCTTCTTCTTCTCCTCCAGATAACTACTGCTTCCTTCTTCTACTCCTCTAGATAACTACTGCTTCCTTCTTCTTCTACTCCTCCAGTTAACTACTGCTTCCTTCTTCTTCTACTCCTCCAGATAACTACTGCTTCCTTCTTCTTCTTCTCCTCCAGATAACTACTGCTTCCTTCTTCTACTCCTCCAGATAACTACTGCTTCCTTCTTCTTCTACTCCTCTAGATAACTACTGCTTCCTTCTTCTTCTACTCCTCTAGATAACTACTGCTTCCTTCTTCTTCTACTCCTCCAGATAACTACTGCTTCCTTCTTCTTCTACTCCTCTAGATAACTACTGCTTCCTTCTTCTTCTACTCCTCCAGTTAACTACTGCTTAGAAGTGACGTCTTGTCGGTTCTGTTATTCTGTCTATCTGTTTCTCCGTCTCCCTCCCTCTTTCTTCTTCTTCTCTCTAAAGTCAAGTGTTTAGCCTTGTTCTCTGTACGTCATTTCCTGTCCAGGGTTTGGGTGTGGACACAAACCAATGTTTAAGCTGTAGATCTAGAATGCAGCAGGATTGGTCTGAACCCTAAGCTAGTTGTTTAGCTCCAGATCTCATCCAGAGAGACTGAATTACCCTCTCCTCTCTCTCTCCAGCTGGTCTGGACATCAGCTCCATGGCGGACGATCCCTCGTTGACCTCTGAGCCATCAGGAAGTAGTGGGCGTGGCCAGAGGGCCGTACAGGAAGAGCCTCTGGACGCCATCTTGAGCCCAGAGCTGGACAAGATGGTCACTGATGGTGAACAACCTTTAACCCTTGCTTTAATAGACTTTACCCCAGCGGACTTTATCCTAGCTCACTTTACCTGTGTGTTGGGGTGTAATTGATAGGAACTTGTGTATTAGACTAGTGTGTGTGTGTGTGTGTGTGTGTGTGTGTATGTGTTCGTTCATACCAGCATTATTAACAGTTAAGAATGTGATCTAATAATCTGTTCTTCTCCCTCAGGTGCCATACTCGGAAAACTCTACAAGATCCCAGGTAGGTCTGTCCTTTCTAATTTAGCATGCTAAGCTAACATCTCCATAGACTCCCATTTTAATTTAGCATGCTAAGCTAACATTCTCATTCCCATTGTAATTGACCATGCTAAGGTAGAGTTTTTATGTTGTGTGTGTGCAGAGCTGGAGGGGAAGGATGTGGAGGAGTTGTTCACTGCAGTCCTCAGTCCCAGTAGCAGCACTACCAGCAGTACTGGGACCAGTACAACCGGTACCAGTCAGGCAGACCAGAACCACCCCACACACACTACTGGAAACAAGACCCTATCACACACCACAGGTAGGAGACATACACACACACACACACACACACACACACACACACACACACATAAAGACTATATATGTCTCTCTCCATCAGGAGGGATGTTTCCTCGTCTTCCGGTGATGAATGGCCTGATGGGAGCTGGTCCTCACTTCCCTACAACTCCCATGATGCCTGGCGCGGCCCATGGCCCAGTGGGCTTCCGGATGCCCCCCCCTGACGGCAACAGGTGACTACTACCATTACCACAGTACTACTGTAGTACCACTGCAGTACTCTTGTAGTACTTCTACTGAAGTTATGATTTTGATTATTTATTATTATAAATGCAACATTCATCTGGCTTTAATACATTTTTCATTTCTATCATTGTACTACTTTAATACCATTAAACCAATAAATACTACAGTATTACCACAGTACTGCAGTACTGTTATAGTACTACTACAGTAAGTATACTGTACTGTATATAAGTGTAAAATATCCTACACTGCTACTGCAATATTACATATTACACTCATCTGGCACCAGTAAACATTCCAGTATTATCATAGTACTACTGCAGTACTAAATACACATATGTGGGTAAGTAATTCTATAATACTAATGTAGTACTACTACTGCCCTAAATACTAGTGCTCCATATTATTATCATATTTTGATATCTAGACAAACTCAAGCTTGTTTCCTCTTCCTGCTCAGGGACAGGAAGTTGAACCAGCTGGGAGGGGATGTGATTGGTCCGTGGGGTCCAGGCCCCACCCCCGCTCCCGCTCCCGCTCCCGCTCCCGCTCCTACCCCGACCCCCGGCCCTGGCCCCACCTCTGCCAGTCAGGCATCAGGAGAGGGAGAACAGGATGTGATGTCGACGGCTCAGAGGAGCACGCTGAAGTGGGAGAAGGAGGAAACTCTGGGGGAGCTGGCGACCGTCGCCCCGGTGCTCTACTGCAATACCAACTACCCCCACCTGAGGGAGCAGTACCCTGGTACACACACACACACACACACACACACACACACACACACACACACGGCAGTGATTTCAGCCGTGCGTGTGATCGCTGCATTCAGGGAGCCTGCAGGTCCTGAAAAACTGTAAATGTCTTAATATGATCTAATCTCAAGGCCTAAAAGATCTTGAAGACTGTGTGTGTGTGTGTGTGTGTGTGTGTGTGTGTGTGTGTGTGTGTGTGTCAGACTGGTCTACCAGAGTGAAGCAGATTGCCAAACTGTGGAGGAAAGCCAGCTCCCAGGACAGAGCGCCCTATGTGGTGAGTTCTCTTCTGTTCTAGTCTCTTCTGTTCTGTTCTAGTCCCTTATCTTCTAGTCTGTTCTGTTCTAGTCTCTTCTGTTTTAGTCCTTCATCTTCTAGTCTCTTTTGTTCTGCTCTAGTCTATTCTGTTCTGCTCTAGTCTCTTTTGTTCTGCTCGAGTCTATTCTGTTCTGCTCTAGTCTCTTTTGTTCTGCTCGAGTCTATTCTGTTCTGCTCTAGTCTCTTCTGTTCTGCTCTAGTCTGTTCTGCTCGAGTCTCTTCTGTTCTGCTCTAGTCTCTTCTGTTCTGCTCTAGTCTGTTCTGTTCTGCTCTAGTCTATTCTGTTCTAGTCCCTTATCTTCTAGTCTCTTTTGTTCTGCTCTAGTCTATTCTGTTCTGCTCTAGTCTCTTCTGTTCTGCTCTAGTCTCTTTTGTTCTGCTCTAGTCTCTTCTGTTCTGCTCTAGTCTCTTATCTTCCAGTCTTTTATTCTGCTCTAGTCTCTGTTCTATTCTGTTGTGTTCTACTCTTCTCTACTGTGTTCTGTCTGTCTTCCTGTCTGTCCATGTTGTCTTGTCCTTCCACCATCCTGACAGACACTAACCTGAATACAGAGGAGTTACCTGTCATTCACTGTCTCTCTCTCTGTCTCTCTGTCTGTCTGTCTGTCTCTCTCTCTGTCTCTCTGTCTGTCTGTCTCTCTCTGTCTGTCTGTCTGTCTGTCTGTCTCTCTCTCTCTCTCTCTCTCTCTGTCTGTCTGTCTGTCTGTCTGTGTCTGTCTCTCTGTCTCTGTCTCTCTGTCTCTCTGTCTGTATGTCTGTCTGTCTGTCTGTCTCTCTGTCTCTCTCTCTCTCTCTCTCTCTCTGCCTGTCTGTCTGTGTCTGTCTGTGTCTGTCTGTCTGTCTGTCTCTCTCTTCGTCCTGCAGCAAAAAGCGAGGGATAACCGGGCGGCGCTGCGTATCAACAAGGTCCAGTTGTCCAACGATTCTCTGAAACGCCACCAGTCACAGCAGCCGCCGGGCCCTCACGACCCCGTTTCCATGGAGACGGAGGTGGCGTTCAAGGACCCGCTGAGGCCCAAAGAGACTGAACATGAACAGGAGTGGAAGAACAGACAGGTGAGGATGGACGTGTATATAGAGTGTGTATCATAGTGTTGGTGTGTATCAGAGTGTTTGTGTGTGTTGGTCTGTATCAGAGTGTGTATCGGAGTGTTTGTGTGTGTTGGTGTGTGTTGGTGTGTTGGTGTGTGTTTGTGTGTGTTGGTGTGTGTTTGTGTGTATCAGAGTGTTTGTGTGTGTTGGTGTGTGTTGGTGTGTATCAGAGTGTTGGTGTGTATCAGAGTGTTTGTGTGTGTTGGTGTGTATCAGAGTGTGTATCAAAGTGTTGGTGTGTATCAGAGTGTTTGTGTGTGTTGGTGTGTATCAGAGTGTTTGTGTGTGTTGGTGTGTATCAGAGTGTTTGTGTGTGTTTGTGTGTTGGTGTGTGTTTGTGTGTTTTGGTGTGTATCAGAGTGTTGGTGTGTTGGTATGTATCAGAGTGTGTATCAAAGTGTTGGTGTGTATCAGAGTGTTTGTGTGTGTTGGTGTGTATCAGAGTGTTGGTGTGTATCAGAGTGTTTGTGTGTGTTGGTGTGTATCAGAGTGTTGGTGTGTATCAGAGTGTTTGTGTGTGTTGGTGTGCATCAGAGTGTTTGTGTGTGTTGGTGTGTATCAGAGTGTTTGTGTGTGTTTGTGTGTATCAGAGTGTTGGTGTGTGTTGGTATGTATCAGAGTGTGTATCAAAGTGTTGGTGTGTATCAGAGTGTTTGTGTGTATCAGAGTGTTTGTGTGTGTTGGTGTGTATCAGAGTGTTTGTGTGTGTTGGTGTGTATCAGAGTGTTTGTGTGTGTTGGTGTGTATCAGTGTGTATCAGAGTGTTTGTGTGTGTTGGTGTGTGTTGGTGTGTGTTGGTGTGTATCAGTGTGTATCAGAGTGTTTGTGTGTGTTGGTGTGTATCGGAGTGTTTGTGTGTTGGTGTGTATGAGTTTGTGTGTTGGTGTGTATCAGTGTGTGTATCAGAGTGTGTATCAGTGTGTTGGTGTGTATCAGAGTGTGTATCAGTGTGTTGGTGTGTATCAGTGTGTGTATCAGTGTTGGTGTGTATCAGTGTGTGTATCAGAGTGTGTATCAGAGTGTTGGTGTGTATCAGAGTGTGTAGTCTTATTAACATCACTCCATCAGTATCTCCAGGGTGGGAAATGAACACCAGATTTCTTTCTAAACTGAGACTGATACTGATTATTCTGACAGATATTGATCACCATTATTAGTTTCCATCATTTGATCAGCAGATTTTGCTTTTCGGATGTATTGATCAGTGTCTCAGATCTCATGTTCACCTGCAGCAGCGGCACGAAGACAAATGAAGCTAGACAGTTAATGAAGACACCAGTAAATATTAAAACTGCTAAATATAGTATAATATAATACAGTATAATATATAGTATAATATAATACATATAATATACAGTATAATATATTATAGTATAATATAGTATAATATAATACAGTATAATATACAGTATAATATAATACATATAATATACAGTATAATATATTACAGTATAATGCACAGTATTATATAATGTAGTATAATATAGTATAATATAATACAGTATAAAATATAGTATAATATAATACATATAATATACAGTATAATATAATGTAGTATAATATATAGTATAATATAATACAGTATAATATACAGTATAAGATATAGTATAATATACAGTATAATATATCGTATAATATGATACAGTATAATACACAGTATTATATAATGTAGAATAATATATAATATAATATATAGTGTAATGTATAGTATAATATACAGTATAATATATATAGTATAATATAATACAGTATAATATAATACAGTATAATATACAGTATAATATATTACAGTATAATATAGTATAATATAATACATATAATATACAGTATAATATATTACAGTATAATGCACAGTATTATATAATGTAGTATAATATAGTATAATATAATACAGTATAAAATATAGTATAATATAATACATATAATATACAGTATAATATAATGTAGTATAATATATAGTATAATATAATACAGTATAATATACAGTATAATATACAGTATAAGATATAGTATAATATATCGTATAATATGATACAGTATAATACACAGTATTATATAATGTAGAATAATATATAATATAATATATAGTGTAATGTATAGTATAATATACAGTATAATATATATAGTATAATATAATACAGTATAATATAATACAGTATAATATACAGTATAATATATAGTATATAATACAGTATAATGTAGTATAATATAGTATAATATATAGTATAATGTAACAACATACACAAACATCCAATCAATGTGGCACAATGGTGTTACTTTCCCGCCCTGATTAGTAACCATTAGTAACCGTGGTAACCATCAGGATGCATGCCAGGGGGATGGAGACAGACAGACTGATAGATAGATGGATAGATGGATGGATGGATGGGGGTCAGACTGGCTTTTTCCTGGGGTCATGAAACTCTAAAAAGTACTTGACTACTTTATCAATTAGTAATTTTAATCCACATAGTAATCCTGACAGTTTGATTGGTTAGATTATTGTACAGATGTGCATGCCTGGCTGAGCGTGACTCACTCCAACTAATATCTCTAATTGTGAATTGTCATTGAAAAGGGAGAGGTAAATGACAGATGGGGAGCCGGTAAGAAGAGGCAGGAAAATCTCCCCAAAAGCAAAGCCCTAAAATCACCAACAGATAAAGATTGTCCCTACCAGGCATCTGTAGCAGGAGGTGGCAAAGAGGCTCTGGTAAGATCTCAAGGCGACCCGTTCTAGGCAGACCTGGCTCCATGTAGACCCTCTGAAATCCCTTTGTGCCTTGGCTTGAGCCTGTCTGGAGCAGCAGAACCAGTCCTCAGGATCCCCTAGTCAGCGATATTACATAGTGATGTGTTATATAGATGAATGTTATCTATACAGTCACATGGTCTAGTTGTCAGCATCCTGGACCGACTCCAGAAACTCAAGAACCCAGTTCCAGTGCATCGGTGATGCTGCTGCCAGTCACACCACGCGGTTCAGTAGTCACTGTTATATTAGAAGGTCAGCTCAGGACAGAAGCACTGACAGCTAAAGGTCAAGCCCCGCCCACGTGGCTCTCCAGGCAGACTCAACCAAACGCTCCAGGCATTAAAGAGGATTTCAGATGCATTGACCCAGGGTTGGTCTCGGCCGTCATTTCTGGGCAGAATTATATTTAGATTTGAAATCGAATCAGACATTGGAAGTACTTGAGGTGCATAGCCTTTGAAAACCTCAGAAACTGACCACATCACTGGCAGAACACGTAAATCAGGCGCTCCTTTGGTTTTGAAAGATCAACTGGAGTTGATCCCAGATCTGGTGGCCGTGGACCTCGCCTGTCTCAGAGCTGATTGATTCTGTGCTAAAGGGATGCTGCCACTTTGTGAATGTTAGCCTGCTGTGTTCTTCACCTGCCACTGACAGGTTTCTGACTAGTCTTCAGTTAATCACTAACCTGTTAGCATTCTTCAGTCAAACTCTGTTCCCAGCTAGCAAGCCATCTGTAAGCTAACTGTACCTATCGGTTTCAGTGAGGAATGCTAACAATGCTAGCTGAAGGGTGTGTCTGGTGAAGGAACATGGCAGCTTGACATTCACAACAAGCAGGAATCACTGCAGGTTTGGTTACTGAGGTGAGAGAGAGACCAGTTGGCAGGGAGAAATGATGATCTGATGATCTGAGGATCTGATTGTAACGCCCAGTAAATTGCCTCCCAGTACCATTCTACCATCCCCCCCCCCCCCCCCCCAGAACCACCAGGATTAAAACAGTTCTCTCAGTAACAGTCACTTCCTGAGCTGTCTGAAGGCTTACAGTAGGCTGAACCAGCTTCATGCTTCCCACTGGTTTCCATGTTGGAACCCTTTACCCTCCAGTGTCAGTCCATTGATGGAACTGTTTTAAGGGTGTGGTTTCTGCTGTCCCCCTGCATGTCTTAACTCCACCACAGACACCATTCATTACTCAATGCCCACCTGTGGTAACAGAGAGAGAGAGAGAGAGAGAGAGAGAGAGAGAGAGAGAGGGAAAGCGAGCATTACTAGCTACCATATCATCATACTGTTAACTGACATGTAGAAGAGATTCAGTAAACTGACATCTCTCTGTCTCCTTGTCTGTCTCTCTGCCTGTCTCTGTCCATGTCTGTCTATCTGTCTGTCTCTCTCTCTCTGTCTCTTTCGCCCTGTCTCTCTCTCTCTGTCTGTCTCTGTCCCCGTCTGTCTCTGTCTGTCTCTTTCTCTCTGTCTCTCTCTGTCTCTCCATCTGTCTCTCTCTCTGTCTGTCTCTGTCTCTCTCTCTCCACCTGTCTCTCTCTCTTTGTCTCTCTGTCCCTGTCTCTCTGTATGTCTTTCCATTTGTCTCTCTCCGTCTGTCTCTCTCTCTCTCCATCTGTCTTGCTCAGCAAATGCGTCAGAAGAGTAAGCAGCAGGCGAAGATCGAAGCAACTCAGAAACTGGAGCAGGTTAAGAACGAGCAACTCCAGCAACAGAGACAACAACAACAACTGTTCGGCAACCAGCACCTTGGTGGTGGAGTTTCCCCAGAAATGGGTAACCGGAGCCCCATCATGGCGCTGCAACAGCCGGTTGCCGGGGGCAACGCCTCCCCTCTCCAGCTAGCAGCTTCTAAGGACGGGCAGGCCAGGCCACACCTCCAAGGGAGTCAGAGCTTGGGATTGGCTGACAACGTCTTCCTCAGACCCCAAGCCCCTCCCCCCTCTGGCTATTCCTCCCTCCCCCACTCTCCTCACCCCTCCTCCCCCCATCCCCAGCCCCCCTCCTCCCCCCAGATGTTCTCCCCTCCCTCCTCCCGCCCCTCGTCACCCTGGGATACCTACAGTAAGGTAGTAGGGACGCCTCGCCCCGCCTCCTCCCAATCCAGTGCACCCCCCACCCCCCAGCAACAGCGCCGCAACTCCCTCAGCACCTCCCCAGCCCAGGATGCCTTGGGCTCCCCCTCGCCCTCCCCCGACTCCAAACCCTCAGACGCCCCCAGAGCCCTTGGACCCCAACCAGGTAACTGACAGGATGTGTCTGTAGTTGTGTCTGACTGACTCCTCCTTGTTTCCTGCTCCTAGTGACTGACCCCCTCCTTGTTTCCTGCTCCTAGTGACTGACCCCCTCCTTGTTTCCTGCTCCTAGTGACTGATCCCCTCCTTGTTTCCTGCTCCTAGTGACTGATCCCCTCCTTGTTTCCTGCTCCTAGTGACTGACTCCTCCTTGTTTCCTGCTCCTAGTGACTGACCCCCTCCTTGTTTCCTGCTCCTAGTGACTGACCCCCTCCTTGTTTCCTGCTCCTAGTGACTGACCCCCTCCTTGTTTCCTGCTCCTAGTGACTGATCCCCTCCTTGTTTCCTGCTCCTAGTGACTGATCCCCTCCTTGTTTCCTGCTCCTAGTGACTGACTCCTCCTTGTTTTCTATTCCTAGTGACTGACCCCCCTCCTTGTTTCCTGCTCCTAGTGACTGACTCCTCCTTGTTTTCTATTCCTAGTGACTGACCCCCCTCCTTGTTTCCTGCTCCTAGTGACTGACCCCCCTCCTTGTTTCCTGCTCCTAGTGACTGATCCCCTCCTTGTTTCCTGCTCCTAGTGATTGACCCCCTCCTTGTTTCCTGCTCCTAGTAACGGATCCCCTCCTTGTTTCCTGCTCCTAGTGACTGATCCCCTCCTTGTTTTCTGCTCCTAGTGACTGACTCCTCCTTGTTTTCTGCTCCTAGTGACTGATCCCCTCCTTGTTTCCTGCTCCTAGTGACTGACTCCTGCTTGTTTTCTGCTCCTAGGACCTCAGCAAGGAAGGTCGGGCATGATGAGCCCCCACTCTGGCTCCGCCCCCGACCTTGCAGCCAGACACACCAGTATCCGAGTAACCGAGGCCTACCAGAGGACATCCCATAATAACAACAACAACAACCGTATGGCTGTTTCAGAGCCTTATGGTCGGTCTGGCCCTGGCGCCGGGCCAGCAGGGGCTGAAATGGGCCTGGGGGGGGTGTTTAAAGCCCCCATGCCCCCCCAACTCCAGCAGGAGGGATTTGGCAGTTCCACAGGAGGAGGAGGAAGGAGGGACCCGTCCAGACCCACAGAGCTGGGCTTCCTCCTCCCCCAGCCCCAGGACCCCTCCTTCCCCTCCAGCCCCCTGTCAGGGCTGGGCTCCCCCCACTGCAGCCCGTACGCCCAGACCCCTGGTACTCCCAGACCCGACTACAGCCAGCAGACCTCAGACCTCTTCACCCAGTCTCCTCTGGCCTCCCGACCCTCCCCTGACCCCTACGCCAACCCCCAGACCCCTGGCACACCTCGCCCACACGCTGACCCCACCTACCTCACCACGCCGGCAGCGTTGCTATTGGACCAGTACGGCCAGCAGTTGACTAATCGCAGGCCGTCCCCCTCACACCCCTCCCTCGACCCGTACGCTTCCACACCCGGGACTCCCCGCCCCTCAGCCGCTGATCGCTTCCCACGATCCCCTGGGAGCCAGCGCAGCACCGACCCGTACGCCCAGCCTGCCGGGACGCCACGGCCCTCGCCCGACCCCTACGCCCAGCAACCATCAACCCCGCGGCCCCAGAAGGCCCTGGAGCCCTTCGCCCCAGGGACACCCAGGATGGCCGGCCCAGCAGAGAGCTTCCCTCCTCAGGCTGCAGGCTCTGGGTTGTCCCCTCTGGCCCCGGGCCTCTCTGGAGAGGCTGGAGCTTTCCACCAGGTAACCTGTAGTGTCTGTACTGCAGTCATTAGGGTCTGTACTGCAGTCTGAAGGATTCAAACAATCACTTCCTTCCTTTCATTTTTGTTTTTTGTTTCTCCAGTTGCAGCAGTCTCCAGGAAGACAACAGCAGGACCCATTTCCCAGAACCCCTGGCGGGCAGACCCCAAAGCACCCTGGGATGACGGAGGAGGGCGGCTTGTCTGGCCTGGCCAGTCAGACTCCGGGTCACGACCCCTTTGATCAGGGCCACATGACAGCAGGCCCTCCACAGACAGATAAGATGGCAGCCAATGAAATGGCAGCGCTGGGCGGGGCCCCCTTGGACGGACCAATCAGCATGCTTCCTCAGCTGGGGGACTCGGAGGAGAAACTGAGACAGGTAGTAGAATCAGCTGACAAGGTGGAAAGTCATTTTTCATTTCATAGTGACTTCAAGCTGCATTATGTAACTTCTTGAATGTAAAAATCCAAGCTCCTTATCAGTGGTTCATGAAATGGGGCGGAGACAGAATACTGGCCTCTCCCCCTTCATTGAGCTGCTGTAGATTTGCTCCGTTCACCCCTGGGAAGTTTTGGAGTCGACAGGTTCACTGGCGGGAAAGTTTTCTCCAAGCACAGGAAGTGACAAATCCAAATTTATGATCTGAACGCACACCGCTCTGAAGCAGCAGTGAGCGAGCTAGCGCCTCAGCTATCGCTACAGGAAGCTATGGGTATACAAACAGTTACCTCCTACTGCCACCGGGGGCGCCAACGACTACATTACAGGAAGTTAGAGTGCAGCTTTAAACTTATATAACGTGATCTCTCTTTTACCTTCAGCAGAGCGGCTCTTGGTTGATATGCAGCTTTTCTGTCCTCAGCTGGACTCTTGTATTCTATTGAGCTCTACTCTGTTCTACTGTTCTTTATCCTGGTCCTCGTCTCTTCAGCGCCAGAGGCTTCGGCAGCTCATCCTGAGGCAGCAACAGGAGAAGAGCGCTTTACGCCAGGAGAAAGGCCTGCCGGAACCAGCCTCTGGACCTGCAGGACCCACCGCTCCACCCGCTACTCCCCCTAGCATTGGCCTGGTGACACCTCGCCACTGGTCCCAAGACGACTCCTCCACTGCCACGCCTCAGCTGGCTGTATTTGGGCGTCCCCCGCCCCCCTACCCTGGAACAGCGAGGGCTGGGGGGGCAGCCGGGCGTCCAGCCGGGGCCCCAAGGTTCCCTGGAGGTTTCCCAGGGGAGCAGCAGAGAGGTTTTTTTCCCAGCGAGGCTCCCTACCCCAGGCAGAGCCTCCCCAGGGAACTGGGAGGGATGGGAGTCCAACCGCCGGCCCTGAGGTGAGAGAAGCAACATGGAGGAGGCCTGGAAATCACACAGAACCATGCTGCTGCTCGAGGAGATGCTCAACTCACCTCTACTCTACTGTTTGTCTCTCCTCTCCAGGTTTGGTTTCCCCTCCGGGGGTCCAGCAGGGCTCCAGGACTCTTTCCAGCGTCCTCCCCAGGGTTCGGTGCCTGTGTCTGGGCTGGGCCTGGCAGAAGGAGTCCCTGTCCAGATGAGGAGGCCGATGTCTGGGGAGTTCACCAGCATCCGGCCCCTCACTGCTCCCAACACCCACCCACACATGATGGCAGGTGAGGACAGCACCACTGATTGGTTGACTGATCAATTAATTGATCGAATCAGATTTAATTGCTATAGCACAGTTCATACAACAGTATGAAACATTAATGACAGTTCAGAGCCATATTTTCCATAAATGATATAAACTGTCAAAAGACATAGATTAATTATTAAGTTAGATAATATTGCCTTATAAAAGCATACCTGAGTTTCCAGTCTATGTCCCGTCCTCCCAGGCATCCCCCAGCCCTTCCTCCCCCGCTCCCTCCCTATCCAGCAGCACAGCATCATGGGACAGCCCTTCATCGAGCTTCGACACCGGGCTCCAGAGACCCGCCTGAGGCTGCCCTTGCCCCTGCCCGGCACCCTAGTCGCTTCCCAGCCCCAGGGCACCAGGCCCACCCATCCAGCCAGGATGGGTGAGGTGGTGCTGGGCCAGCAGATGGTGATGGCGACTAGCATGGAGCAGCTGAACCATCAGGACCAACACCAACAACACCTCAGCTACGGGTCAGTGCTGGCTCAGAGCAGCCAGACGGTACTCCCAGGGGCTGATGGGATTGATGAGCACCTGGAAGGCGAGGACTCGGCCGTGAAGGATCTGGAGGATGTGGAGGTCAAAGATCTGGTCGACCTCAACCTGAATCTTGACCCCGAAGACGGTAAGAACCTCTCGTTATGTTAAGTCATTTATGTAACTCCACTGAGATCACCAACATTACAAGACACCAATAGTAAGGAGGTCCAGGGTCAGAGGTCACGACACTACATGTACACGTCACATTTCAGAAGGGGGTGTGTGTTAGAGATCGGTGGTTGTTCCATGTCATCACCATGGTAGTACATTACAGTCATTTAGCAGACGCTTTTATCCAAAGCGACTTACAAAGGTAATAGTTGACACTATGTGGGAATCAAACCCACAACCCTGAGACAGAGTCTCATGCTTTACCGACTGAGCTGTCCAGGCCGGACAGTAGTAGTGTTTTAGGCTGTTTAATAATTGTCATTGGATCTTTGCCTCCAGGTAAAGAGGACCTGGACCTGGGTCCTAACGACCTCCACCTCGACGACTTCCTGTTGTCGGGGAAGTTTGATCTGATCGCCTACGCTGACCCTGAGCTGAACCTGGAGGACAAGAAGGACATGTTCAATGAGGAACTGGAGCTGGGGGAGGCGGTGGAGGAGAAGGAGGGAGGAGAGAAGAGGTATGGAGGTGGAGTGGGCGGGTCCAGAAAGCCAGATAGCCACGCCCACCCACTAGGTCAGGTCAAACAGGAAGTGATCGACAGCATCAAAACAGAGGCCATGGACGGCCCCAACCTACCCCAGCACCTCTCACCCCACCCTGGGATGCTCATCACCACCAGACCTCCAGGACCTCCAGCGTCTGAGGCGGGAAGCTCCAGCCAGCCTGCGTTCTCCTCACTCCTGATCAAGGTGGGAGGTCCTCTCTCTAATCAATAAGAGTAATAATAATAGTAAGAATTTCTACTCTGTAATTTGTTTTGGAGATGGTTTCTCCTCCTTCCTCCTCTCTCCTTTGTTTGTTTGTTTATTTAACACTGATAACCAGTTTTAATGAATCCATGTAATCTTATTTGTCCACTTGTTAATCCTTTACTAAGCATTGTAAACATCAGTTGCAACTTTAAACTAGCGGCCCACATAACCTATTTCTGTTTCAATCAACCACGTAGAAATAAACCGCTTCATTCTGACATGGCTGAAACATTTTATTTCAGTGCGTTCTCTTTCTGTTGTGATAATAACGGATACCTCTGTAGCTGCAGATGAATTAATTAATCTGCTGGGTTTCAGTCTTTTCCTGTTTAATCTGCATGTTTTCCTTTAAAATACCTTCCAATGCTCTTCTGAGAGAACAAACGTTCCCCTCGCTGATATCTAGACTCCTAGCAGCTGATAGGTGACCTGTTGAATATCTAGACTCCTAGCAGCTGATAGGTGACTTGTTGAATATCTAGACTCCTAGCAGCTGATAGGTGACTAGTTGAATATCTAGACTCCTAGCAGCTGATAGGTGACTTGTTGAATATCTAGACTCCTAGCAGCTGATAGGTGACCTGTTGAATATCTAGACTCCTAGCAGCTGATAGGTGACTAGCTGAATATCTAGACTCCTAGCAGCTGATAGGTGACTTGTTGAATATCTAGACTCCTAGCAGCTGATAGGTGACTTGTTGAATATCTAGACTCCTAGCAGCTGATAGGTGACTTGTTGAATATCTAGACTCCTAGCAGCTGATAGGTGACTAGTTGAATATCTAGACTCCTAGCAGCTGATAGGTGACTTGTTGAATATCTAGACTCCTAGCAACTGATCAGGTGACTTGTTGAATATCTAGACTCCTAGCAGCTGATAGGTGACTAGTTGAATATCTAGACTCCTAGCAGCTGATAGGTGACTAGCTGAATATCTAGACTCCTAGCAGCTGATAGGTGACTTGTTGAATATCTAGACTCCTAGCAGCTGATAGGTGACTTGTTGAATATCTAGACTCCTAGCAGCTGATAGGTGACTAGTTGAATATCTAGACTCCTAGCAGCTGATAGGTGACTTGTTGAATATCTAGACTCCTAGCAACTGATCAGGTGACTTGTTGAATATCTAGACTCCTAGCAGCTGATAGGTGACTAGTTGAATATCTAGACTCCTAGCAGCTGATAGGTGACTTGTTGAATATCTAGACTCCTAGCAGCTGATAGGTGACTTGTTGAATATCTAGACTCCTAACAGCTGATAGGTGACTTGTTGAATATCTAGACTCCTAGCAGCTGATAGGTGACTTGTTGAATATCTAGACTCCTAGCAGCTGATAGGTGACTTGTTGAATATCTAGACTCCTAGCTGACTAGTCTCTGGTGGGACAGAGAACACAACGTGATGTGTTAGAGATCCATTTCTATACACTGACCAACTCTTTATGTTGTGGCGGTTGTGTGTGGGAAACACTGGTTATTGTAAAGTGTTAGCATTTGGTTAGTTATCTTTTTCTGAGTATTTATTTCATTTGGAGTATTTCAGATTAGTGTTTCTGTTTATCTGTATGTATTCCTCTCACCTGCATCCTTTATTTCCTCCTCTATTTCCTCATTTCTCCTGTCTTTCCTCCTTCTTTCTTTCCTTCCTTCCTTCCTTCCTTCCTTCCTTCCCTCTCTCCAGGAGAAGTTGGACGACTGTGGTTCTGGTTCAGGTCTCCAGGCTGGAGTACCAGGGGTGGGGGCCATGCCAGCTCTCCAAGCCCAGGAACAGGCACCGTCCTTGGGCATGGCACCCAGGGGACACCCCCCTATGGCAGCAGGTAAACTAGTTCGGACCTGTTAGAAATAAAGGATTTATTTATGTTCGGTTAATGACATTTTATAAAAGCAAAAAGCAATGGAGGCTGTGATTTCAGACCAGTGCTCTGCTACTAATATTACTAGTAAACTGGCCTCAGCTGGTCTTAAATCAGTGGAACCACCGGCCTGCAGGCCGTATTGATTAATGGATGATCTGTAGTGATCCAGTGGGGGATCAGGTCACATTTAAAAGCCATAAAACCTTGACAGGAAACTCTCTTCACCCCCCTCTATCCTTCTCCTCTATCTGCCTCGTTCCTCCATCCCTCCTCCTCTCCTTGCTCCCTCTGTCCTCCTTTTCTTTCCTCCCTTTTATCCCCCACCGCACCCCCACCCGTCCTTCTCTCCTCCCTCTCTCTCTCCAGGTCAACCGTCCATCTACCAGCAGCAGCAGAGAGGATTTGGCCCCTCCCCCTCCACGCTCCTCACCCCCCACCCCCAGGGTCACCCCGTCCCCCCCCACTCCATGTCCTTCCAACCCACCCAGCCACGCCTCCTCCTCAACCCCCAGACCCAACCTCCCCACCCGGCGGTACCGACTCAGAACCAGAGCCAGGCCATCTTCCCCCCGAACCAAGACCAGAACCAGGCCCAGGCTGAGGCCAGCAGACCGTTACTCCTGGAGGAGCAGCCTCTCCTCCTGCAGGAGCTCCTGGACCAGGAGCGCCAGGAGCAGCAGCAGCAGAAACAGATGCAGGCCCTGATCAGACATAGATCCACCACCGAGACTCTGTGTCCTAACATGGGTACGGTGCTAGAGGAGGCCTGGAACCACTTGAGATGGTTCCTCCTCCTTCCTCCTCCTCTCTCCTCCTCCTCTACAGTGCTAGAGGGGGACCAGAACCACTTGAGATGGTTCCTCCTCCTCTCTCCTCCTCATCTACAGTGCTAGAGGAGGACTGGAACTACTTGAGATGGTTCTTCCTCCTTCATCCTCCTCCCCTCTCCTTCTCTCTCCTCTTCTCTCCTCCTCCTCTACAGTCCCAGTGGAGGACTGGAACGTGTTGAGATGGTTCCTCCTCCTTCATCCTCCTCCCCTCTCCTTCTCTCTCCTCTCCTCCTCCTCTACAGTCCCAGTGGAGGACTGGAACGTGTTGAGATGGTTCCTCCTCCTTCATCCTCCTCCCCTCTCCTTCTCTCTCCTCTCCTCTCCTCCTCCTCTACAGTCCCAGTGGAGGACTGGAACGTGTTGAGATGGTTCCTCCTCCTTCATCCTCCTCCCCTCTCCTTCTCTCTCCTCTCCTCTCCTCCTCCTCTACAGTCCCAGTGGAGGACTGGAACGTGTTGAGATGGTTCCTCCTCCTTCATCCTCCTCCCCTCTCCTTCTCTCTCCTCTCCTCTCCTCCTCCTCTACAGTCCCAGTGGAGGACTGGAACGTGTTGAGATGGTTCCTCCTCCTTCATCCTCCTCCCCTCTCCTTCTCTCTCCTCTCCTCTCCTCCTCCTCTACAGTCCCAGTGGAGGACTGGAACGTGTTGAGATGGTTCCTCCTCCTTCATCCTCCTCCCCTCTCCTTCTCTCTCCTCTTCTCTCCTCCTCCTCTACAGTCCCAGTGGAGGACTGGAACGTGTTGAGATGGTTCCTCCTCATCTCTCCTCCTTCCTCCTCCTCCTCCTCTACTGTGCTAGAGCAGGTTTATGGTGTAACTGTAGAAATTGATGTTCAACAGTTGAGGAGCTGAAGATGCCTGAACCTTTAAATCACTTCTTAAAATGTCTTTTCTTAAAATTGAATTTATTCTCATTTAATCTTGTGATGTTATTGCATATTATATTACAACTCTATCTAGGACATCAGCTCAGTGTGTGTGTGTGTGTGTGTGTGTGTGTGTGTGTCCAGCAGACTTTGACTCCGTCTCAGACCCCATCATGAAGGCCAAGATGGTGGCTCTGCAGGGCATCAACAAGGTCATGACCCAGGGCAGCTTGGGACGCAACCCCATGGTCATCAACAGGTGCGACACTGACCTCTGACCTCTGAGGTCACAGCTTCCCCGGGCTTGTCTGTGTTATTTCACGTAGAGCAAGCGAAGGGATCTCTGCTAGTTGGTTGATCTTCAGGGTTTTGGGTTTGTGGGTCCTCAGAAAGAGACGATCTGAACCCTGTAGGCCTGTAAGAAGAACTCACCTGAACTATTTAGTTCCACAACCTCCATCAGCTGTCCAATCAACAGGCTGCTTTACCAAGTCCGACCCGGACAGCTCAGTTCTCAGGGTCGTGGGTTCGATCCCACATGGTGTCAACTATCATCTTTGTAAATCGCTTTGGATAAAAGCGATGAGACAAGACAGGAAGTTCTCTGTCTCGTCTCGTCTCTCTCACATTGATTGATGTGAATTTCATAAAGGGCAACGCCACCTCTTTTTCTTTTGTTCCTGTCTCCATTTAAACCGGTTTAGTCCTGATCCAACCGCAGCCTTGGTTGACTAGATGAGACACTTTGACACTGTGTGTGTGTGTGTGTGTGTGTGTGTGTGTGTGTGTGTGTGTGTGTGTGTGTGTGTGCGCCTGCCCGCCCGCCCGCCCGCTAGGTTCCACCAGGCTCCGGGGGCCCAGGGTCCAGAGACGCCTCCACCTCCTCCTCCCCCTCCTCCTCCTCCTCCTCCTCCTCACCTGCTAGGACAGGTCTGTACATGATCAGAATGATGACCTTGATGTGTGATGTCGTTGAGGTGAGTGTTTAATCTCCGTCCTTCCATCAGGATGGGAAGCTGGCCCCTCAGATGGCGAGGCCCACCCCCCCCAGCTTCGGCCCTGGCTTTGTCAGTGAGTATCTTGAGTATTGATCACTTCCTGTTGATCCTTATCGATTCATGAATCATTATGGGGAGTCAGTCAAGGCCCTTAAAGCACCGTAGGGTTCGAAAAGTCAGGAAGGATCTATGCTAACCTCCTCCTCATCTCTCCGTCTTCTCTCCTACTCCTCATTTCTCTTTCTCTCTCCTCCTCATCTCTCCCTTTCCTCCTTCTCTCTCCTCCTCCTTATGTCTCCTCTGTCCTCCACATTTCTCCTCCTCCCTCCTGCTCCTCCTCTCCTCCAGACGAGTCTCAGCGTCGTCAGTATGAGGAATGGTTGGGGGAGACTCAGCAGCTCCTCCAGATGCAGCAGCGCCTCCTGGAGGAGCAGATCGCCTCCCACCGCAAGGCCAAGAAGGCTCTGTCAGCCAAACAGAGAACTGCCAAGAAGGCCGGCCGAGCCTTCACCGAGGAGGACACCACGCAGCTCCGCCGCGTCACCGAACAGCAGGGGGCGGTGCAGAAACAGCTGGAGCAGGTAGGAGGCGCCCACTGGTCATATAACTAGTATTACTAGTACAGATCAGCAGACAGCAGGTCAGGTAGGTAACTAGTAATGTGTGTTCCAGACAGGGAATATCAGGGAGTTCGATGAATACTGTGGGAATACTGTTCGATGAATACAACCCAGGGATGAAGACCAGTTGAGGTCATAGTTATGGGAAGTCCGCTAAAGGAAACACAAGGCATTGTGGGTAGAAGGAGACTTGGTCAGTCTGGACTGATGCTCATGTTCAGATGTTTCTTCATGTGTTCTTAACTGGTATGAACACCAGAGAAGAGCAGACAAGTCCATCATGGTAGATCAAGTTACAGACTGGAACCAGGTTGGTTTGGACTCTCTAACCTGGTGGGATGACAGGTTACCAGAACTCAACCAATCAACCAGCTGCTGGGGAGTCATGGGACTTCTGGTTAGCTTGTGATTGGTTACCAGGTTACCAAAACTCTGTCCAGTCAATCATGGTAGATCAAGGGTGTTTTCACACTTGGCTTGTTTCAGCCATACTACATGTCATCTACATAGTCAGTAACTATACATGTCATCTATATAGTCAGTAACTATACATGTCATCTATATAGTCAGTAACTATACATGTCATCTACATAGTCAGTAACTATACATCATTATATAGTCAGTAACTATACATGTCATCTATATAGACAGTAACTATACATCATCTATAGTCAGTAACTATACATGTCATCTATATAGTCAGTAACTATACATCATCTATATAGTCAGTAACTATACATCATATATATAGTCAGTAACTATACATCATCTATATAGTCATTAACTATACATGTCATCTATATAGTCAGTAACTATACATCATCTATATAGTCAGTAACTATACATGTCATCTATATAGTCAGTAACTATACATCATATATATAGTCAGTAACTATACATCTATATAGACAGTAACTATACATCATCTATAGTCAGTAACTATACATCATATATATAGTCAGTAACTATACATCTATATAGACAGTAACTATACATCATCTATAGTCAGTAACTATACATGTCATCTATATAGTCAGTAACTATACATGTCATCTATATAGTCAGTAACTATACATCATATATATAGTCAGTAACTATACATCTATATAGACAGTAACTATACATCATCTATAGTCAGTAACTATACATGTCATCTATATAGTCAGTAACTATACATGTCATCTATATAGTCAGTAACTATACATCATATATATAGTCAGTAACTATACATCATCTATATAGTCAGTAACTATACATCTATATAGTCAGTAACTATACATCATATATATAGTCAGTAACTATACATCATATATATAGTCAGTAACTATACATCTATATAGTCAGTAACTATACATCATATATATAGTCAGTAACTATACATCATCTATATAGTCAGTAACTACATCATATATATAGTCAGTAACTATACATCTATATAGTCAGTAACTATACATCATATATATAGTCAGTAACTATACATCATCTATATAGTCAGTAACTACATCATATATATAGTCAGTAACTATACATCATATATATAGTCAGTAACTATACATCTATATAGTCAGGTAACTATACATCATATATATAGTCAGTAACTATACATCATATATATAGTCAGTAACTATACATCTATATAGACAGTAACTATACATCATCTATATAGTCAGTAACTATACATCATCTATATAGTCAGTAACTATACATCATCTATATAGACAGTAACTATACATCTATATAGTCAGTAACTATACATGTCATCTATATAGTCAGTAACTATACATCATCTATATAGACAGTAACTATACATCATCTATATAGACAGTAACTATACATCTATATAGTCAGTAACTATACATGTCATCTATATAGTCAGTAACTATACATCATATATATAGTCAGTAACTATACATCTATATAGACAGTAACTATACATCATCTATAGTCAGTAACTATACATGTCATCTATATAGTCAGTAACTATACATCATATATATAGTCAGTAACTATACATCTATATAGACAGTAACTATACATCATCTATAGTCAGTAACTATACATGTCATCTATATAGTCAGTAACTATATATCATATATATACAGTAACTTCATCATTATTGTCAGTTTTAACTTTTACAAACATCCAAAATATTTTCAGTAACTATACTTTATCTATATATCAGTAATACATCAAACTATAAGTCATTAACTATACATCATATAATAGTCAAATTTTTAAATCTTTTTAATCATAACTATACCATTATATAGTCAGTAACTATAACATATATATATCAGTAACTATACACATATAAACAGTAACTATACATCAAAATATATAAAAACATTTTTAACTAACTAAAAACTATATATAGTCATAAAATATAATTATATAGCAGTAACTATACATCATCTAATTAATACTTTCTAAATATACATCATCTATATATCGTAATATACATTTTTAGACATAACTATACATCTATATAGTCAGTAACATCATTCACTTATATCAGAACTAACACACTATATAAAATACTATAAATCATCATTCGTAACATACTTTTTAATATCAGTAACTTAATTCTATATAAAAAGTAACAAAATTTTTATATAGCAGTAACTATTACATCTATATAGTCAAAAAACTATTTTTAAAGCAAAAACCCTCCTATTAGCAGTAACTATACATCAAATATCAGTAACTATACTTTTCATCTATATGCGAAAATAACAAACTATATGCAGTAATATCATCATCTATAAAGCGTAACTATACATCTATAAGTCAGTAACTTATCATCTATATACAGAACTTAACATCCCATATAGCAGAACATACATTAATAGCTAACTATCACATCTTATATCAGTAACTTACATCATCTATTAGCATAACTATACATCATTAAAAGACAGTAAATATACATCTATATATATAAATATAATGTCATCTAATATCATAACTATAATCATCTATATAACAGTAACTATCATCTTATATAGAACGTAACAACACTTTAGCTAACTATACATCTATATATCAGTAACTATACTCATTATATAGACAGTAACTTAACATCATATAGCAAACTAACCAAACATATAACATAACTTTAACTCTATATAAACATAACTTACATCTATATAGCATAAAACTTACATTCTATTATCATAACTATACATCTCTATTAACAGTATATACTTCTATTTAACAGTAACTATACAACTTATAGCAAACTATACATTCACTAAATTTGCAGTAACTTACATCATTAATAGACATAACTATACACTATATAGATAATATACTCATCTTATAGACAGTAACTATACTTCATCTATATAACAGTAATATTCATCTATTAGCAGTAACTATACCTCTAATATCAGTAACATCCCCCCTTTTTTAGACAGTAATATACATCCTATTTTAAAAGTAAATAACTCTATATAGCAGTAACTATACATTCATCTTATAGTCATAACTATACATCATCTTATAGACGTAACAAAACATCATCTAAAATAGACAGTAACTTACTTTTATTTATAAGCATAACTAACACATCTATTAACATAACTATAATCATCTATATAACGTAAATTAATGTCTCATATGTCATAAAATATACATCATCTTATAGACATAACTATCATCTATTAGCATAACAATACTTTTATCTATAAGCAGTAACTATACTCATCTTATAGACATAACTTTCATCTATTACATAAAAATCATGTCATCTATATTGTCAGTAATATAAATCATCTATATAACAGTAACTAAAACATTATATAACAGTAACTATACCAAATTTTTAAATAAAAATATAAGACATAACTATACATCATCTTTTAAGAAAACCAAAAACAAAATATAATCCCCAAAAAAAATAATTTTATCAGTAACTATACATGTCATCTTTACAGTAAATATAATCATCTATATAACAGTAACTAACATCATCTATATAGACTAACTAAAAACATCTATATAGCAGTAACTAAAATTCATAAAACAGTTAAAAATACATTCTATATAGACAGTAACTAAAAATCTCTAAAACAGTAACTATAAAAATCTTAAGCATAACTATCATCATCTATATAGCAGAAAATAAATTTTTCTATATACATAACTTTAAAAACCTTTTTAATAGCATAACTATACATCTTTTTTATAGACAGAACTATACACTATATAGTCAGTAACTATACTTTATCTATATAGTCAGTAATATCATCATCATAAAGACATAAACTATACATCATCTTTAAAACAGTAAAAATACAGTCATCATATAGTCATAATATACTCATCCTTTTTCAGTAATATACTCTATTTGTCAGTAACTATACATCTCTATATAACAGAACTTAAAATATCTATATGACATAACTATACATCATAAGCAGAACTATACATTCACTATATAGAAAACTATACATCATCATAAGCATAACTATACATCATCATTAGTCATAACTAACATGTCATCTATATATCAGTAACTATACACTCTATAAACAGTAACTATACATCTCTATTACAGTAAAATATACATTTTTTATATATCAAACTATACACACTATATAGCAGTAAATATACATCATCTAAATAGCAAAAATATACATTTATCTATAACATAATAACTCATCTAATAGACGTATATACATTACTAAATTTTTCATAATATACTCATCTATATAGACATAACTATACATCATTATTTATCAGTAACTATACATCATCATTACAAAACTTAATTCATCTATTAGTCATAACTAAACATCTATATAGCAGTAACATACATCACTATATATAGTAACTAACATTTATCTATAAATCAGAACATACATCATCTATATAACATAACTATACATCATCTATTAACAGAACTATAAAAACATCAAATATAGACAGTAACTATACATCATCAATAGTCAGTAACTATACATCATTTTATAACATAACATACATCTATATAAACAACTATCATCACTAAAGCAGTAACTTTACATTAATTTTATAGTCATAACTATAAAATCATCAATAGACAGTAAACTATACATATCTTTTTAAAACAGTAATATACTTTTGGGGAAAAACTATTAAATCAGTAAACTATACATCATCTATATAGACAGTAACTTAAAACAAAAAAGGGGCAAACTATATAGTCTAACTATAATTTATCTATTTAGTTTAACTATCATCATCAAAAAGCATAACTATACATCATTATATAACGTAACTAACATCATCTAATAACATAACTAACATGTCATCTATAAATTTTAAACTATACATCATCTATATAAAAATAACAACACTATTAGCATAACTAACTCACTAAAAAACCCAAAATATACTCATCTTTTAACAGTAACTAACATCTATTAGTCAGTACTATACATTTATCTTAACAGTAAAATTTTCATCATCCTTTTTAAAAAATATACACATCTATATAACATAACTATACTCATTATATAGCATAACTATCATCATCTTATATCAGTAACTTTAAAAATCATCTATATGACAGTAACAACATTTTTAAAGTCAGTAATATACATCTCTATATAGACAGTAACTAACTCATCTTTTTTAGCATAACTATAATTTTATCTATATATCGAACTTAAAAATCTATATACAGTAACTAACATATTATATAGCATAACTATACTTTATTTTAAATTCGTAACTAACATCTCTAAAGCAGTAACATAATTTTATATACAGTAACTTAAAAATCATCTATAAGCAGTAACTATACATCATCTATATAGCAGTAACTATACATTTTATATGCAGTAACTATACATTCAATTTTATACAGTAACTAACATCATCTATATAGACAAACTATACTCATCTATTGACAGTAACTATACACTAATAGTCAGTAAAATACATCATCTATATGCGAAAAATACATCACTATTAACAGTAACTATACAATGTCCCCTCTAATAATCATTAAATAACAAACATCTATATAGTCAGTAACTAACATGTCCTATAAGTCAGTAACTAACATCATCATATAGACAGTAACTATACATCATCTTTTTAGCAGTAACTAACATTTCATCTAAACGTAAATAACATCTTATAGACGTAAAATTAATCTTATATAAAACATAACTATACAATCTATATAGCATAACTATACATCATTATATAACATAACTTACATCTTTTATAGTCAGTAACTATACTCTTTATTCAGTAAATTTAAAATCATCTAAAAACGTAATATACATCATCTATAAGACAGTAACTAACATCAATATCAGTAACTTTAAACACTATATATCATAACTTACATCATTTTTTAGACAGTAACTATAACACTATAAGCAGTAACTATACAATCTATAAGCATAACTAAATCACTATATAGACATAACTATAACTAATAGTCAGTAACTATACACATATTTGACAGTAACTATACATCATTTATAAAACAGAACTTATACATTAATCAAATATAAGACATAACTAAATACTCATCTATTTTCGTAATATACTCTCTTTATACAGTAAAAATATAAAAATCATAAGTCAGTAACTTACAATCTTTTTAGACAGTAACTAACATCATCTATATAGTATAACTATACATTTTCTATATAGTCAGTAAATATAAATCATTAATAAGACAGAAAAATTTCATCCTTATATCAGTACCTTAATTTTATCTATAAGCAGTAACTATACATCATCATATAACAGTAACATACTCATCTATATAGCGTAAATATAAACCTCTAAATAGCATAATATACGTATCTAATAGTCAGTAACTATACATCTCTATATAGCGTAACTATACAGTCATCTTTAGCAGTAAATAAAAACATTGCAAAAAACTATTTTTAGTCAGTAACATACATTTATCTATAAGTCATTTAACTATACATCCTTATAACAGAAATATACATCTATTAGAAAAACAAATCATCTATATAGACATAAACCCATCATCATCATATTCATAACTATACATCATCTATATAAAAGTAACTAACTCTATATGTCTAACTATCATCATCTTTATAGACAGAACTATACATCATCTATTTGCAGTAAAATACATCATCTTATAGACATAATATAACATCTATATACGTAAAAACAATACATTCTCTATATATCAGTAACTATACATCCTATATAGACAGTAAAATACATTTTTTTAAAACTAAAAATTGACTAACTATACATCATCTAATAACAAACATACATCTTATAACATAACTAAACACTTATAGCATAACATACATCATCTATATATCAGTAAATAACATTAAAAAATTACAAAAATCTATATAGTCAGTAACTATACATTCATCATTATGACAAAAATTTAAAACAGAATAACTGAAATTTGCCCAAAAACCCCCAATCAGAAATTCAAAGCAGAAATTCATGGACTATTGGGAAAAATTTCCACTAATGCATTAAAAATTTTTTTAAACAAACAAGTTCATATGTCAGCATAAAACCTCTTTGCAGAAAAAATACCCATTTAAACCCCCCCTTCCCTGGCCCCCCTTTTCAAACATAAACCCCCTTTTTTAATTAATGCATCAATATGCGAAATCCACTTATTGCCCCCTTTAAACCCCATGCCCTTTTTCCCTAACAAACCCCAAAGCAGCTTTCTCACAAAAGCATCTTCAAACCCTTTGTAGCACCCCACCAAAAGGAGAACAACACTCAGAAAAATGTGGTGAAAATGGAACTAGACCCACCCCCCCCCCCAAACCCCCCCCAATTCAACAGGGAGAAGGAAAATCTATTATTAGGCTAAAAAAACGAAAAGGGGGGGTTACCAAAAAAATGTAGTTCACCCCAGGCCCCCCTGGGTTGTTGGCACCCTGATACCCATGTCCCCGCCTGCGCCCCCCCTTTTTCCAAAAACCCCCGGGTGGACTTGTGGTGACCCAAATTTGGGGCAGAAAATGACCTCATTGTTTTTGTCCCCCCTAAAAGAATGCCTTCCCACCTTTTTCCCCCGGGGTTCGCCCCCACCCCCAGGGCCCCGGAGGAAAAAAGGGGCTGAGGGAAACCCCCGGGGAGGGGAAGGGAGCCAAACCCATCCCCCCCCGGGAAACAAAAACCCCAAAAATTTCATTAAAAACAAATTTCCTTTAAAATTTTTTTCTTGGGTTTTATTTTTAATTTTGGATTAAAAAAAGGTGCCCCAAGGGAAGGGAGGAGGCAAGGCCTCCTGGGAGCCTCCCCTGGGCCTGGGCTTTGGGGTTACCATCCCCCGTTGGGCTCTTTTCCCCCTCCGTTTTTTCCCCCCCACCCTGGGGTTGGAAAAATTTGGGGGCCAGGGGGGGGGGGGGTGGGCCCCGGGGGACAGCTTTTCCCGATGCTTTTCAAAAAAATATCTCCAAACTTTTCCCGAATTTTTTCCAAGGGACCCCCAGGTTAACGCACCGGGCCCCAGCGGGGAGCCGGCCCCGGGACCTCCGGGCCGGGCTAGTAGAGCCCCGCCCCCCTTACTCATCGGGTAGGGGGGCCCACCCCGGGGCTGGAGGGGGCCCCGGCCTTTGGGGGGGGCCCCCCTGGGGGCTTTTCCCAACCCTTTTTCCCGCCCCGCCCCGGGCCCTAGCCCCACGACCCCCCTTGGCCCCCAGGGACGGGGGGCCCTTCCCCCCAGGAGGAGCAGGGATGAATCCTCCCCCTAAATTCCCAGTGGGGCTTAACCCGGGGTCGGGCAGACCCTTTTCTCCCCCCTTCTTTTCCCCTCCCCCCCCCCTTTCCCCCTCCCTCCCCGGGAAAGGGCCCCCCCCCTTTATCAGGGCAATGACCCCCCTCCCACCCTGGAAGTCTGAGTGTTGGAGATCTTCAGCGCCATCCGTTTGGGCATGACTCCTCTTCTTCCTCCTCTCCTTCTACTCCTCTCCCTCCCTCTTTCCCCTCCTCCTCTGGAGGCCCCGCCTCCCTCATCCAGCTCTACTCTGACATCATCCCTGACGACAAGCCAAAGAAGAAGAGGAATAGGAATAGGAAGAGGGACCCAGATGACGCCACGGCCGGAGGTTCCAGGACACCGCTGTCATCACACTCTGATGACATCACGGCCCCACCCACACCGGCCGTTTCTGAAACTTCCTGCTCCACACCCACATGGGGCAGCATGGACCAATCAGATCTGTCCTTCCCTCAAAGCTCCTCCCTCTCTGGCCTGGCTCCGTCTTCTGAGCTGGAGAGGCAACTGTCAGCCGACCCTGCAGCCCAGGACGGAGCCTCGGTCCTGGGCTTGGAGTCTGAGAGACGTCTCCTCTCTGGAGTCAAGGTTAGGAAACTGTTACTGCAGTATTACTGTACACACTTTTGACTGTGGTGTTACTGTAGTATTACTGGGTGTCAGTTGGGTGATGTCAAGGTGTGGTATTGTTGTAGTAGTAGTGGTGGTAGTAGTACCTAGTACTCTGCAGTCCAGTTTGATGTAGTTTTATTATAATGCTGAGAGGAAGAGTTTTCTCCTTCCAGGAGGAGAAGGAGGAGGGAGGAGCCTGTGGAGGAGGCATAGTGAAGATGGAGGAAGGAGGGAACGAGGGATTCTCCTTCTCTCCTCTTCACCCAGGAGGAGGAGGGAAAGATGGAGATGGAGGGAAGGAGCTGCTCAGACACCTACTGAAGGACAAGACCTCCCCGGCAACCACCCCATCACCTAGCAACCAGGCCCCACCCGCCCACCGACAGCTGTCCACTGAGAGCATCCGGTCAGAGGAAGAGGAGGGGCCAGGTGGGCCTGGTTCCCATGGCAACAGCAACATGGTGAGGAGGGGTAGTTTTATGTTTTGATGTAGGTAGAATACATCATCATGAGTTCATCAATAAGTCAATTAATTATCAATAACTATAACCCACAGGTGATGGACAGTCGAGCTCACGATCATCTAGACGTTTCTGGGAGGAAGAAGCCTCAGCGCTGTAAGAGGCTCGCTCGCCCAGAGAGAGAGAAAGCTCCTCCTAAGAACAAGAGGAGGAGGAGAGAGGAGGAGGAGAAGATGCTCCACTCCTCCTCCTCGTCCGACCCATTGATGACCCAACTCAGACAGGTAGACACACCGCCTGTCTCTCCTCCTGTCTCTCCTCCTGTCTCTCCTCCTGTCTATCTCCTGCCTCTCTCTTGTTTTCTCTCTTCTTTTCTTTCTGTCCCTTTTCTGTCTTGTCACCATGACGCCGAAATATAACTGAAGTCCAGCAGCGAAGTTGCTGCACTTGTCCCGGCTCCTCTAATACCAGTGCAGACTGGCAGGGTAACGGTAGCAGCACGGCTTGCTAGCTACAGAGCACCGCTAACGCTATTCTGTCATGAAGTGGTCTGGTAATGAAGCAGTGGTCTTTTTTATTTGATGACTTGTTTGATCGATTAGTAGCGAGAAACGTATAAATTGTGAACGAATCGCGAGCGTCCATGCTTTTCTATCGCCATCAGATGAATGGCAAATGTCACTGTGGTGTGTGTAATCTCCGATAACAAACTCATCGTGTCTGTTTACGTAAACGTCATCGATGACGTATCAGGGTCTTGAAGGGTTGTCCCAATTCATAGGGGGAGATTTTAACCACTACCCCTTGTGACTCTGTTCCGAGGGCCAAGCCGAAGGGCGAAGGAGCCGTAGGGGTGAAAATGAGAAATGGGATTCGGCCATAGTCTGATTTGTGTTATGCCACGCCCATTTTTTGCTGGTACTTATTTTGCAGGTACTTATGTGGACATATCCTGTAAGTTTTGTGATGATTGGCCCAACGGCTTTGTGCCCAGAGAACATAAGTGAAGGTGTTAGTGTGCAGAACAGCATGATGAAATAATCTTGTTAGCTTCAGTGGCCCCTGAACTCCCCGACTCAGCGATCAGATCATCTCCCTGTTGACCACTTTGTTGGGTTGTTCATGTGTCGCCCAAGTTGTTATTATGACATTTCCAACAGCACCTGAAGGCAGCACAGTAGCTATCCCCACTGCGTGTCTTGTTCTGTTGCTTTTCCAGGTTCTCCAGGTGTAGTTAGTCTTTTACTACCCCCTCCGTCCGTTACAGAGACACCTGTCTAGAGCTCCTCCTCTCCTCTCTCGTGTTCATATCACATTATTGAAAGTTGATTATTGTATTGATTATCCCCAGTTGTCGGTGCTGCCCCTCATGGAGCCGGTCTTAGGGGTGGATCTGAGTCTGTTCCCCCCGTACGGCAGCTCCTCCCTGGGCAGAGACTCCAGACTGACTGGCTCCTTCGGCAACGCCTGCCTGGACGGAGTGACGGACTACTACTCACAGCTCATATACAAGGTACTACTGCAGTACTACTACTCACAGCTCATATTCAAGGTACTACTGCAGTACTACTACTCACAGCTCATATACAAGGTACTACTGCAGTACTACTACTCACAGCTCATATACAAGGTACTACTGCAGTACTACTACTCACAGCTCATATTCAAGGTACTACTGCAGTACTACTACTCACAGCTCATATACAAGGTACTACTGCAGTACTACTACTCACAGCTCATATTCAAGGTACTACTGCAGTACTACTACTCACAGCTCATATACAAGGTACTACTGCAGTACTACTACTCACAGCTCATATTCAAGGTACTACTGCAGTACTACTACTCACAGCTCATATACAAGGTACTACTGCAGTACTACTACTCACAGCTCATATTCAAGGTACTACTGCAGTACTACTACTCACAGCTCATATTCAAGGTACTACTGCAGTACTACTACTCACAGCTCATATACAAGGTACTACTGCAGTACTACTACTCACAGCTCATATACAAGGTACTACTGCAGTACTACTGCAGTACTACTACTCACAGCTCATATACAAGGTACTACTGCAGTACTACTACTCACAGCTCATATACAAGGTACTACTGCAGTACTACTATTCACAGCTCATATACAAGGTACTACTGCAGTACTACTACTCACAGCTCATATACAAGGTACTACTGCAGTACTACTACAGTACTACTACTCACAGCTCATATACAAGGTACTACTGCAGTACTACTACTCACAGCTCATATACAAGGTACTACTGCAGTACTACTATTCACAGCTCATATACAAGGTACTACTGCAGTACTACTACTCACAGCTCATATACAAGGTACTACTACAGTACTACTAAAGTATTACTACTACAACAGTACTACTACTCACAGCTCATATACAAGGTACTACTACAGTACTACTACTCAGAGTTTATAGATAAGGTACCACAGTACTACTAGAGTATTACTACAGGACTCCGGTCTGTCTGTGGTTCCTGGAGACGGAGTCAGAGTGAGAGCTCACTGTTTCCTCTCTGCTAGCCATGTTAGCAGCTAGCTAGCCTCGTCTTCCTTCCTGACTGTCTCATCCAACAGAATGGTGTCTAAATTGATTCCTCTCCCCTGTCGTCCTCCAGCAGAACAACCTGAGTAACCCCCCTACCCCCCCGGCCTCCCTGCCCCCCACCCCCCCGCCTGTCGCCAGGCAGAAACTGGTCAACGGCTTCGCTACGACCGAGGAGCTGGCCGGGAAGGACATCAGCGACCAGGATGGTAAGACTAGTACTACAAGTACTACAACTACTAGTGCTACTACTGCTGCCAGTACTCCTATTATTACTACTACTAATACTGCTGCTAGTACTGCTACTACTATTGCCACTACTGCTAATACTACTACTGCGACAACTATTAGCACTACTCCTAGTGCTAGTACTACTAATAGAGGAGCAGTCCAGGGAGGCTGCAGGGAACAGGATGGTAAAATGAATGAAGTGTACTAGTACTGCTGCTACTACTAGTACTACTAATAGAGTGTACTCGAGTACTAGTACAGCCCAGTACAATTTATTCAGCCTCCCACTGACCCCAAAGCGTATTTCACTGTCTGGGTTAATGTGTTCACATGTCTTATTTTTTTCCAGTGAAAGGTGTGCCTGCGCTGAAGCAGAAAGGGGAGGAGCTTCTGGCTCTAAACCACACCTCCAAGATGGTCGATGTCCCCGCCTCCCTGCCGACCCCGCCCCACAACAACCAGGAAGAGCTCAGGTAAACATTTCCTCCAGAGAATTACTAACTACTGAGGAGGAGCCACTTGGCACCAGTTTCATTTACTTTGACTTTATTTTAAAACCAATCTAGTCAACATATTTTCACTAAAGGCAGCCATGTTTGTTTTTTTCTTTCTATTTTTTTTACATTACATTACAGTCATTTAGTGGTTTCACATCACTGGGAGATGATCTTCCATATAGAGTAACACTGGTCTGCAGCCTGGCAGTCGTCTTCTTTCTGTTGAGGTAAAGGTCCTTCTGCTTCATGTGTTTCCAGGGTCCAGGACTCGGCGGCGGACCGGGACAGTCCAGACGGCTACGTCCCGTCGTCCTCTCCGGAGAGCGTGGTGGACATGGAGGTCAGCAGGTATCCAGACCTCTCCTACGTCAAACTGGAGCCGACCTCCCCCTGCCCGTCACCTATGATACCCATCATGCCCTGCGCCTGGGGCAAAGGTGAGAGTTGAGCACCGTCTCAGCCTGGCTTTTATGGTTTTTAGTTTGAGATGGGTGTCAGGAGTGGTTGTTGGTTCAGTGTGTTTCTCCAGGTTCCTGACAGGATGTTAACCCACTAGTGGCGACACTGTTAGCATGTCTAGAATAGGACTGGAGAGTAGATGACTAGAACAGGGTCCCACGGGCCTTGATGTGTTTTGCATCTGTCCAGGGTCTGTAAATCGCTTGTCTGTCTTTATTGCCTCCAATTTGAGGCTGCAGCCTGGAAGGCTTGTCCTGCTCCTCACCGCTCAGCCAATCACAAGTCACCAGCTTAGCATGCTAGCATTAAACAAACTCCTTGTTAGCCTGCAAGCTAATCCTATCTAACACTCCTACAACGGCAATTCTGCACGTCATTTTTCACATATCGGAGAACATCCAGCTAAAAACACTAGTTAGCATCTTAGCATCTCTACTGCTAGCTAGCTTCATTGCAGACACAGATTAAGAGAGGGTGCATATTGTTTCTGAGGAAGAACTGGGACCATATTTAGTTTGAAAATGAAAAGATTCCTCCAGTAAAATAATGATGTTAAATTTTGACCAGTCTCATGTCAAGACCTTGAAAGTCATTGAAAGTGTGGAGACCCTGATGGTCGTTTCCCAGCCCGGTAATGACTCTTTGCTGTGTGTGTGTGTGTGTGTCCATGCTCTGCAGTGAAACAGGAAGTGAAGGTGGAGCCTAACCAGCAGGGACCGCCCTCCTGTTCCAACACCGGCCTGGTTTCCATAGCGATAACCCTGAACCCTGTTGCTGCTCAGGTAAATGGATCAACCTGCGATCTGACTTTCATTCTGTCACCAAACCAAACCTCGTCCTGAAGTCAGTGGTGTGTTTCCAGAACGTTCCAGGAGTGATGGCAGCAGTGGCAGAGCTGCTGTGTGTCCCGGTACCAGCTGGCTACCAGCTCAGCCAGCCCCCCGGACCCCCCGGACCCCCCGGACCGGAGCGCAGCTCCCTGGCCCTGCTGGCCGGAGTCCGGGTCCCGCTGGCCCAGGTAGGATCTGGACTGGAGCTCAGTAAAGGAAGGAAATCAGGCTGTGTCTCCCTCCCTGTCTCTCCCTGTCTCCCCCCTCCCTGTCTCTCTCTCCCTCCCTGTTTCCCTTTCTCTCCCTCCCTCCCTGTTTTTCTCTCTTCCTCTCTCTCTCTTCCTCCTTCTCTCTCCCCCTCCCTGTCTCTCTCTCTGTCTCTCTCTCTGTCTCCCTCTCTGTCTCCCTCTCTGTCTCCCTCTCCTGATTGACATGGTGTGTATAAAGGTTCAGGAGTTGAAATGTATTTAATCAGGTGGTGCATTGTGGGTATTTTGTCTCCAGGGGTCTGATGTGAGCAGACACCCAGGGTTGGTGCCTCCTCAGGCGGGTAACCGACAGCAGCGACCTGCTGGAACCACCGGTCTGTATCCCTCTACCTGTCTGTCTACGTGTCTCTCTCTCTGTCGGTCTGTTTTTATCTTTCTGTCTTTCACTTTATTAGTTTGTTCTCATTCTCTTCTTCTTTTTGTTTTCTTTATTTTTTGAAATTGTATTTTTCTGTTTTGCTCCTTGTATCCCTCCCTCTCTGCTCCACCTGCTTTTTGATCTCTCTCTCTCTCTCTCTCTCTCTCTCTCTCTCTCTCTCTCTCTCTCTCTCTCTCTCTCTCTCTCTCTCTCTCTCTAGGCATCAGAATGGACTACATCCAACATGGTGGCTCTGCTTCTGCCAGGCCTCAGTGCTGCTGCTACTGCAAAGTGCTGCTGGGAAACGCAGTCCGCATCACCAAGGACCTCAAACAGGTCTCTCACAGACACACTGATTCAATTACACACTCTATAGATTAATGATTTAAAGTAAAGACAGGATGTGAACAGCAGAGACACTAATGACTAAATCACACTATTGTTTTTAATGTGTTATAGGAGGGTCAGTCCAGACCAGCATCCAGTCTGGTGTTCTGCAGTCCCAACTGCTCTGCTCTCTACTCATCTGGCCTGCAGACCAAAGCAGCCGACAGCAAGGTAAAAACCTGGAGAGGCCAGAACCAGGTCTGAGCCATCATGGAGTCTGTTAGTTAGTAATGTGTCAGTAGAACCAGTTGACTGTCTGAACCAGGTTGTTGTGGTGTGTCTGTAGATCATCCAGTAACGTTCTCAGTAAAAGTGATCAGTGTGATCAGGTAGATTTGTCTCCAAATGTAGGTTACTGTGACTCAGTAAACTGTCTTGTCTTTAGCCCTAGTCTCTACTCCAAAACACTCTGAGTTGGAGCTGGAGAAGAGTCAGCTAGTTAACCTGAACTAACTGGTAGCTAGCTAGCTAGTTACTGTTAACATGGGACTACTAGCCACTGCTAACGCTAGCTGCTACTAGATACGTTAGCTAGTGTGCTAACCAGATGTGTTACCAACAAGACAGTGATGGTTAGCTGACCAGATGCTATGGTTAGCTAGCTAACAAGCTACATGATCTAAACACTAGAGAAACAAACATGTGAAGTAAATTTAGTTAATTTATGATTTGCTGTTTGCTTAAGAAATGAAATCAAACTCTCTGTACCATATTGAGTTGCATAGCATCATATTCTTTTGCATCGAGTTGTATCGTGTTGAATCGCATTGTGTTGAATCATATCGTGTCGCATCGTATCGGTAGTTGCTTCAGATGTATCTTTAAAGTATCGGATCGTTGGCGATGTCTCAAGATGCATATCGCATCGGCCTCAGTGATGGAGATGCACATCCCTAATGTGAATGCAGTTTAAACATGTAATCAGCTGTTCTCAAATCTGACGACATCCAATATGGCCGCCAGAAGGCACGTTACGTCAGTTATAATAATATACCTGTCTGTCTCTCTATCTACCCCCCCACTCTCCCTCCAGTCTGCGGGGCCAGTGGTCCTACCACCAGAGGCCAGTATCGACCGGTCTCCTCCCAGGCCTCCCAGTACCAGTGGGGTCCAGCACCAGTACACCAACAATATGTCATCCATCACCATCCACTGCCTCCCCCAGACCCCCCCCTCCGCCCCCCCCGCCTCCCTCCTCCTCTCCACCCCTTGCCTTCCCCTCCGCCTCTGCCATCACCATGGAGACCAGGCCCAAGATGGACAGCCTCAAGGTGGGGGTGTGTTATTGATTAATTGAGTGATGAGCTGGTTGATTGGTCTAGAAACAATTAACCAGCCCAGACTGACTGGTAGATGAATTTAGATAACAAGATATACACATATAGTGAGTGACAGAATTAGTCATTGTTGATTTGGTCGCTTCATTGATTGGCTGACCTACTAATTGATTGTCAGGTGACAGTGAAGTTGAAGCCCCACCCCCGTGCGGTTCCAGGAGGGGAGGATTCCTCATCTCGCCATGGGAAGAAGCTGAAGAGTTCCCGCTGGCGTCGCTGGAGTGTTAGCATCACACTGGCAAGGTTAGCCTACCATAGCATGTTAGCATCACACTGGCACGGTTATGCTAGCCTATTAGCATTTATCTGCGTGTCCGTCTTAGCTAGCTCTCTCCCTCCTTACCCAGGGGGCCGAGTGTTCCCAGTGAGGCGGGTTCTGTGGAGGAGGAAGTAGACATGCTGTTGAGGAAGTTGGGGACGTGTCTTCGTCCGGACCCGTTACCCAGGGACCAACGGCGCTGTTGCTTCTGTCACCAGCAGGGTGACGGACAGACGGACGGACCAGCCAGACTGCTGAACCTGGACCTGGACCTCTGGGTGAGTCTGGACTCTAGTGGGATCTGCTGGCTTCTACTGGGCTCTACTGTAGTCTACTGGTTTATAATTTTCAAGACGGTTCAGGAGTATTGTATGATCAATTGTGCTGCACTCAGGTCAAGCAGCAATAGTGCTGAGGTTGAGTTGGAGTCAGTAGCTAACAGAAGATCATTGACCGCTCTTGTGAGTGCAGTTTAGGTGGAGTGGAAAGATCCTAAGCCAGATTGAAAGGGATCAAATAGGTTGTTTTTTGACAAAAAATCCGAAAGTTGGCTGGCTACTGTTTTTTTCAATAACGGCTTGATCTCGGCCATTTTAAAGGCGGAGGGCACAGTGCCAGTGGAGAGCGACCGATTGATCATATAGAGAATGGGAAGTCCTAGAATAGGGAAAGGTTCTTTAAGCAGTTTAGCAGGCAGAGGGTCTAGCATGCAGGTCGTGGGTTTAGATGATAATAATGTGATCCTCTAGTCCAGGGGTGTCGAACCGTGTGCCATGGAGGGCCATGTGTATGCAGGTTTTCATTCCAACCGAACACTACACCAGGTGATTTCACTGATTAGCCCCTCCTCTCTGGTTGAGGGTGTGATAACCAGTGAAACCACATGGTGTAGTGTTCGGTTGGAACGAAAACCTGCATACTCTCGGCCCTCCATGACACATGGTTTGACACCCCTGGACTAGTCTCCCTGTAGTCTTTTCTGTTGCCTCCTCCACAGGGAGGTCAGAGGTCAGGGTCTGGAGCTGGAAGGGATTCAGTGTCTTGCTCAAGGACCCTTCAGCAGGGTGGGGGTTTGAACCCAGGTCTCTACACACCAGAGCAGCCTGCTGAAACCAAATGACACTGTCTGTCTGTCTGTCCCTCTGTCTGTCCCTCTGTCTGTCCCCCTGTCTCAGGTCCATCTGAACTGTGCCCTCTGGTCCAGTGAGGTGTATGAGACTCAGGCTGGAGCTCTGATCAACGTGGAGTTGGCGTTGAGGCGAGGTTTGGCGCTTCGCTGTGCTCACTGCCAGCGGAGCGGAGCGACCAGTGGCTGCAACCGCCTCCGCTGCACCAACACCTACCACTTCACCTGCGCCCTGCAGGCCCACTGCACCTTCTTTAAGGTAAAATACACACACTAGGCAAGGTGGCGATGGCCATATAGACAATATACAAAATACAACTGATCTGGAATACTTGTGTTGACCTGTTGCCTCGAGGCTGCAGGCCGGCGGACCTGGAGGAGGGGATGTGGTCGGACTGTGGGTGGAGCTTGGGGGTCCCAATCAAATTAATCAATATAATGAATTACTGATTTTGCGGGAATTACTCTAAGGTGACCGACTGTTCTGCCTACGAAGTGCTGATACATGCATATCTATCTACACACCAAGGTATTCAAGGTGGATGAACACTCACTAAAACACACACTGTGTTTCCTCCAGGATAAGACCATGCTGTGCCACCTCCACAAGCCCAGGACGATCCCTCTTGGTGGGGACTGGCCCTCCGCCGGCTCCCCCTCCTCCACGCCGTCACCCGACCCTGCTGCGACCTCTGACCCGTACGACTCAGAGCTGCGGTGCTTCGCAGTGTTCCGGCGGGTGTACGTGCAGCGGGACGAGGCGCGGCAGATCGCCGCCGTGGTGCAGCGAGGCGAGCGGCAGCACACCTTCCGGGTTGGCAGCCTGCTATTCCGCACCATCGGCAGGCTCCTCCCACAGCAGATGGACGCCTTCCACAACGACACCGCCATCTTCCCCATCGGTTACCACACCAACCGCATCTACTGGAGCATGCGCCATAGCAACCGGTACGGGAACCTTTCCTGTCCCAGTCTTGATTAGGATGTTTGTTTCAGATAGATGAATGGACAGACGGACGGATGGAGAGACAGACGGACGGATGGAGAGACAGACAGACATTAACCAGTACCTCCTCCTCCCTCTAGGCGCTGTAAGTACGTGTGCTCCATCGAGGAGGAGGAGGGCCGTCCTCTGTTCAAGGTGAAGGTGGTGGAGAAGGGATACGACGACCTCATACTGACCGGACTCACGCCTAAAGGTAACCTCTGACCTCTGACCTCTCACCCCGAGGCAGTCTTCTTCTTTGACGCATTATTTGCAAAACAGAAAACTCTCTACCGGCCACAATGTCTACTGCACCCCCGACTCAACTAGATGTTTAGAATAGGACTCCAGATGATGGTTGGTTACCTGGAGTTGGTTACCACCAACTGACCACCAACCGACCACTAACCCACCACCTCTCTCTCCAGCTGTGTGGGACCAGATACTGGAACCAGTATCAGAGTTGAGGAGTTCCAGTGGGACTCTGAAACTCTTCCCAGTTTACCTGAAAGGAGAAGATCTGTTTGGCCTGACAATCTCTGCTGTTACCAGGATCATAGAGTCTGTACGTACACACACACACACACACACACACACACACACACACACACACACTAAGCCAGCTGATTGATTTAGTGTTTAGATCATGTAGCTTGTTAGCTAGCTAACCATAGTATCTGGTCAGCTAACCATCACTGTCTTGTTGGTAACACATCTGGTTAGCA
>JAXDDX010000101.1:1047500-1090000 GCA_034670405.1 Hoplostethus atlanticus
GCGACGACCCCGTTTCCTGTCTTAACGAGGCGGTGTGTTTGATTGGACGTTTTTTGGGAGAAGGGGAAAAACTGACTTGAAAGAGGAAAGTGTCTCCTGGGAGACGGATGGGTTTCGAGGCTTCGTTGTTTTGTGGCTTTTTATTTGTCTTCGTCTCATCCGGAGCGGAGGCGGCTGTTGAAGCTCCGCCTTTGTGTTGCGTGTGGGCGTGGTTTGTTTTGTTTTTTTAGTTTTGTGCACATAAAGCGGTTTTCTACTCTGTACATATGAAACCTCTGTTGCCGTAGCGACTTGTACATTCACCAAGACGTTTTGTTTCTGAAGTATATGAGTGAACTTATGATGTTTGTTTTTGGAAAAATATGTGGAATCAAATTTAGGATCATTTACAAAAAATAAAAATATTTTACATCTTGAATGTTTCTAGTGTTTGATTCATGTTTACTGTTTTGAGTCAGGTTGACACTTGGGGTTTATTGGTGTTTTAGGATATTTAATATGGAATCATAAGAAGGAATATGAGTAAATATGATGCCACAATAACATAAATTAGATGAAACTTTATTGATCCATGTGGGGAAAATAGAATAGAAATCCTAAAATAAGAATATATTTCATGGAACAACCTTGTGTGCTCGTTTCAACCTCATACAGTTTAAAGTTTTTCACCAAATTTACGACACCAAATCCAGACTATCCAAAATTTACCCTGGTACCGACGATCAATGTGACCGTTGTCACAATACTGAAGCAGACGTGGCACTTACACTGATCAGCCATAACATTAAAACCACCTGCCTAATATTGTGTAGGTCGCCCTCGTGCCGCGAACAGCTCTGACCCGTCGAGGCATGGACTCCACAAGACCTCTGAAGGTGTCCTGTGGTCTCTGGCACCAAGACGTTAGCAGCAGATCCTGTAAGTCCTGTAGGTTGCGAGGTGAGGCCTCCATGGATCGGACTTGTTTTTCCAGCACATCCCATAGATGCTCGATCGGATTGAGATCTGGGGAATTTGGAGGCCAAGTCAACACCTTGAACTCTTCGTCATGTTCCTCAAACCATTCCTGAACAATGTTTGCAGTGTGGCGCATTATCCTGCTGAAAGAGGCCACTGCCATCAGGGAATACCGTTGCCATGAAGGGGTGTACTTGGTCTGCAACAATGTTTAGGTAGGTGGTACGTGTCAAAGTAACATCCACATGAATGCCAGGACCCAAGGTTTCCCAGCAGAACATTGCCCTGAGCATCACACTGCCTCCGCCGGCTTGCCTTCTTCCCATAATGCATCCTGGTGCCATGTCTTCCCCAGGTAAACGACGCACACGCACCCGGCCGTCCACATGATGTAAAAGAAAACGTGATTCATCAGACCAGGCCACCTCCTTCCATTGCTCCATGGTCCAGTTCTGACGCTCACCTGTCCATTGTAGGTGCTTTCGGCAGTGGACAGGGGTCAGCATGGTCACTCTGACCGGTCAGCGGCTACACAGCCCCATACACAGCAAGCTGTGATGCACTGTGTGTTCTGACACCTTTCTATCATAGCAGCATTAACTTGTTAAGCAATTTGTGCTCCAGTAGCTCTTCTGTGGGATCGGACCAGACGGGCTAGCCTTCGGACTTTGGACTGGCAGGTGAAACCTGTTGTTTATTAGCCAGGGTCTACATTGAGCAGCTTCATTATTATGTTGGGTCAGTGCCAACATTGAGCTGTTTGTTACATGTATTGAAAGCAGTGGCGTAGTTTTCATTTGAACGTTGGCGGCGGGAACAGTAAGCGGGGGTCAGGGGGTCGTCCCCCATGAAATTTTGAGCATCAAAACACTTCATTTCCTGCATTCTGGTGATTTTTTTTGTGCACCATTTTGTGCCTTTTCTGCATCAATTTATGTTGGAAATGTCTTTATGTAAAGGAAAACACAAAATTCAGGCACCAGGTGACAATTCAAAATATAATGGAATATAATGCAGTAAGGATCTCAGACATTCTGTATTGCTTTCAAATATTTATTCTCCTGTAGATCAACTTTTCTCATTTAATATTATCTCTGTGGAGTCAACACACATATAGGTATGATTCACTCTTCTGTCCTCTTTTGTGTCTTTCATGTTTTTATTGGGGGGACAAATGATATGTTCTAAATATTGAGGGGGACGCATCCCCCCGAAATCTACGCCTATGATTGAAAGTCTATTTTTTGGTTTGCTGGTAGCTTTATTTTGAAAGGTATAATAAGTCCCTTGTTCTATGTTTGCTCTCTGGTTTTGTTTTGTTTTGAAGGCCTGTGTTTTATTCTGGCTCGCTTGTTTTATTTTTATTCATTTATTTATTTCTGTCTCTTATTTTGAAAGTTCTGAACCTGTAATTGATTCTGGCTGGTAGTTTTATTTTGAAAGATATGACCCGAAGCGTGGTTGGTTTTATACTGAAAGTTCTGACCGGAAGTCATATGGTTTATGTTGTGTTGTTGGAAGCTGGTGCCGTAAGGAGCTCTGCTGGACGGACGAGGCTGTTCTGGACGATGAGAGTGTGAAGGTAACTGACCGCACGACCGACAGGAGCAGAGCTACAGACTCACCGGACAACAACCACAATATGAAAACGAGATGTTATAGTATCGTTCCTGTCAGTAACGATAGCAACTACCTGTAACCTGACGGCGCCAGCCACGGCGCCGCTGAGCAAACTGCTGCGTGTCAGGAGGCTAGCAACTAATGTCCTGTACGCCTTCCGCACGAGCGGAGCTGAGGCGTGTATATCCAGCATAAGGACTCTATTTTGGGGAGAAAATCTGAGCTTGTCCACTTCCGGTATCGGCGCATTCCAGGTCTCGTTTTAGCGAATGTTCGCTAAGCTAACGAGTTCCATTATCGGACACATTTTGCTAGCTCTGGTTAGATTCACAAATCATGTCAGTTTATTCCGAATAACTACTAACAGTCCACTAGTTAACAGTATCACGGTAGTTCCGGTACCATGAAGCTGTCGTTACTTTAATATAACCTGGTTAGGGTTGAGAGAGAGAGAGAAAATGTCTGTGGGATTAATTAGTGACAGAACTGGAGGCTGTCATGTTTCACTGAAAGAAAGAATTGGCAAATCCTCTGGAGATAGAGGGGTAGGGTGTGTGTGTGTGTGTGTGTGTGTGTGTGTGTGTGTGTGTGTGTGTGTGTGTGTGTGTGTGTGTGTGTGTGTGGGGTATATCAGGTTCCAGAGTGAAAGCTCTCTTCCTCTCCTCCTCGTCCTCCTCTCCTACTCCTCTGCTTCCTTTCCTGCTTCCTCTCCCTCTTCTTCTGCCATGCTACCAGCCAGGTGATCCACCCTGTTAATAATGTGTTAGTAGAAGAAGAGAGCGAGTACACCCACTCAGTAATGTGGATAGTGTGATCAGGTAGGCGTCACCTGAAGGCCTCTGTGACCTTTGACCTCCTTAGTTGTCTGATGCTGTAGTAGAATGACGCTGAGCAGCAGCAGTGAACCGTTCTGCTGGTTCATCAATAATCCATCTAGGTTCTGGTTCACACTGATCTGAGATCTCTTACAACAACAACAATGGTGATGAGAATAGTAACGATAATGATAATTATAACAATAATAATGATGATGATGATGATGATGAATAATCCGTGTGTGTGTGTGTGTGGGCGGGGGGGTATAAAAACACTGCTGCCAGTAGGGTCACAACAAGGGTCATTCTCTGTTTCTGTTTTTGTTTTTTTACTTGCTTCTTTATTCTTCTTCTTAATATTCTTCTTTTGCCCAAAACCTTTTGGCTCAACTACTTTCACACCATTTAAGCTATCAACGCCATTCAAACTTTGAAAAATTCAGCATAGTCTGGAATCACAAAGTCTTATTCAAATTTTTGATTACACTTGTAGTTTTTGTGCAATTGAATTTTATTTACAATATTTTGGCCCCATAGGAATGCATTAGAAAAAGCTTTGACAATGTCTCTGTCTGTACAAGCCACTAGATGGAGTCAGATATCCTGGCTGTCTTTCACAATGTCCAGAGACCAGAGACTCAGTTTGTGGTTTACTGATGACTGAATAGAACACACACTCTACTACTGCTGCTAACACCACAATAGAGACAACAAAACTCTCCTTTTTGAATTTCACTTTATTGTTGTCGTACTTTCATTGACTTGCAGTGATTTTTGTAGAGTGTTTTCCACAAGTATTGAAATTTCCCACCGCATTATGTCTTTGAACGCACCATCACGGTGAGCGCTTAGATTCATTCATACACAAAGGTGGCAGCCGTGGTAAAATTCAGGTTACTGTTTGGTGTTTTGAGTCTACGGTACAAACACACGTTTCAGTCGATCGGTTGATTATTCTGTAAACCAGGAGGCAGCCGGTCAGCTCTGAGGACCGACGAGAAGCCATGTTAGGGATGGTTAAAGAGACAACCACGTATTTGCTCTTTCTTGTCCTCTGGAAAGCTCGTGGGTCGCTCCGCTAATGTCACTCAGTTTCTTTTCATATTTATTTTCCTTTCTCATTCAAACTCTGTCAAATGTCCCCAGACTCAGTTTGTGGTTTAATGAAACATGTTGATTTGATGAAGTATCCATACAAATAATTATTACAACTATACTTTTAGTACTATGTGTAACAGTATGATTTCTATCATATTACTACACTACCACTATTTCTGTTAATACTTCAACTACTAGCAGTCTCTCTCTCTGTCTCTCTCTCCCTCTCTCTCTGCTCTCTGTTCTCTCTCTTCTCTTTCTCTCTCTCCCTCCCCCCCTCTCTTTCTCTCTCTCTCCCTCCCTCCCCCCCTCTCTCTCTCTCTCTTCCTCCTCTCTCCCCCCCCTCCCTCTCTGTCTCTCGCTCTCTCTGCCTCACTTAAGCAAGCACACAAATTTTCTTCAGAAAATTTAACCTTTTCTAGTCAAGGTTCAAACCCTGAAGTGGTAGAACCCTGTTGTTGTTTTCCACCTATTATTTGTTGTCTTATGCCGCGTCTCAAATTGCCGTGAACTGGAATGAACTAAAACCATGAAACTTGGCCCAATAACTGGAAATGATGTGCAAATGCTTCCCAATGAACATGAGCCCAATCGTCCAGATAGTGGCGCTGTAATTCAGGCCCAAAAACGCGAATTTGGAAAGGCCACGCCCCTCACACAGTGACTCCGATTGACTTGAAATTTTTTCAAAGACACTTTGTCCAAACATCACCAAACTTGGTGGATCTTTTTATTTAAGCTGTTGAAACATGTCCACAAAATGTTTTCAAAATTGACCAATAGGGGGTGACGGTGTTGCCGAACAAGGGCGTGGGCCTGGGTTTAAATGAGTTTGTCCAATCATCACAAAACTTGGTAGATATTTATGTTGAACTAAGTTTGTAAGTTTGTATCTTAAAATTGGCCAATAGGGGGCGCCACAAATCTTTTCCATATGGGCTTACTGTATAGTATTTTTCTGGGGCTTTTATGTTGAAACTGGGCTTTGTTGTTTGAGAATGGAAGCCTCTGTCCTCTGTCCCAGTTAACTGCATATATTTATTTGTGAAATTTATCTTCTTCTGTCACTCTGCAGGCAGTTTGCAGTAACAAAAGGGTCTGAACCCGCAAATCGCCACTTGCGGCTATATTTATTCTTTTTATTTGTTTCTTGATAGTTTTTCATGTAAAGTGTCTTTTTTTGTTTACTGCAGCTTGAACAGAAGAAACAGATCAATGAAGTTCTGTTAAAATTCTCTCTCCCCCTCTACCTTCCCCTTCCAGCGGTGATGTAAGGCGATGCTCACTTGGCCACCATGGCCAGTGTGACTCTGAGGTATTTCTGTTATGGCTGCCTCGTCACCTCGGCGACCTGGTCCGTCCTCCTCTTCCTCTATTTCTCTCTGGGGGCAGAGCCTGGCCGCGGCAGGACCCCCCTGCAGCAGCACAGCCAGTCAATCACCAAGGGTCTGGACCGACCAGAGGGCGGGGCGAGGGCCGCTGCTGGCCAATAAGGGAGTGGAGCTGTCGCCAGAGATGGGTGAGTTGGCGTGATGCGTGTGGGTGCTGTTGGGAGACCGGGTGGATTGATCATAAGACCAACTCACAACTAGGAAGTTGATAGTTAATACAAACCAGCTTGTATCTAACAACTAACTAACGCAAGCAGGAAGTTATTGATTATTAACCAGCTGGTATCTAGGAGTGGTGGCTGCATGTCATTTAGCGAGCCCAGTCGCCCCTATCAGCAGCCAGTAGGAGTTACAACAACATGGGCAGGGCTCTGCTACAGCCTACGGTGGCCTGTAATAGACCGAAACCATAAAGCCCCATTTCCCCAGAGTAGAGTGGCGATGCATTTACCGATCTGACTGTGTCTCTCCCTGTCTGTCTCTCTCCAGGTATGATATTCAGTGAGGCCGACCAGGAAGTGAGGGATGCTGGGTACCATCGCCACGCCTTCAACGTCCTGATCTCCACCAGACTGGGATACCACAGAGAGCTGCCCGACACCAGAGACTCCCAGTAAGACTGACTGGTTTACTGACTGGTTCACAGACTGACTGGTTTACTGATCTCTCTCTCTCTCTCTCTCTCTCTCTCTCTCTCTCTCTCTCTCTCTCTCTCTCTCTCTCTCTCTCTCTCTCTCTCTCTCTCTCTAGGTGTAGGGATAAGGTCTATCCTATGACTCTACCTTCTGCCAGCGTAGTGATCTGTTTCTTCAACGAGGCGTTCTCCGCCCTACTGCGGACCGTCCACAGCGTGTTGGATCGAACGCCCACCTACCTGCTGCACGAGATCATCCTGGTGGACGACTACAGCGAGCTGGGTGAGGCAGCAGAAGATGGGAGTCATGTTTAGTAGCATCTCACAGCATGCGATCAATATTCATCTGTCTCTCTCCCACCCCCACCAGAGGACCTAAAGGAGGACTTGGACCGGTACATTAGGGAGGAGTTGCAAGGGAAAGTTCGACTGGTGAGGAACCAGAAGAGGGAAGGACTGATCAGAGGACGCATGATAGGAGCCTCACATGCTACCGGTACATCCTGCATCCTTACTTCCTGCATCTTTCCTGAATTTACTGACATCCTTACTTGGTTTCAGTACCATGAGTCACACTACTCCACACAGCATTGATGTTAAAAACAGGATGCATGGCTGAAGTTTGCAGTGAATCTATTCTAGTAATTTCTAGAAGTATACAGAGAATCGTTTTAGTATTGTGATAAATGATTATGTGCAGTATTGAATAGGACCAAACAATATCAATTATTTGCTCTTCATGAACCAAATCTAAGCGGTGAGGACGTCTGTGTGCTGTAGTGTGATACAGTAACTTGGTCCAGTACAGGTTAGCTCGATGACGCTAATTAGATAGCTTATAAGTTGCTGTGAAACTGTGTTGCATAGCAACCACGCTCCTTGTTCCCTTTGACCTCTTGTTCTCTGTTACTGTGAAGCTCACAGCCTATCTGGTCAGAGTCTTTAGAAAAGTGAAATGAATGCTATGAATGAACGGGGGTTGCAGTAGGACCGTACTGCAGGCTGTCGGTGTTTGGCTGAGGCGGTGTGTTTGTGTCCAGGCGAGGTACTGGTGTTCCTGGACAGCCACTGTGAGGTGAACCAGGCGTGGATGCAGCCTCTCCTGGCTCCCCTCCAGAGGGACCGACACGCTGTCGTCTGCCCCGTCATCGACATCATCTCAGCCGACACCCTGGCCTACTCGCCCTCTCCCATCGTCAGGGGGGGCTTCAACTGGGGGCTGCACTTCAAATGGGACCCCGTCCCTCCCTCTGAGCTCAACGGGCCCGAGGGAGCCACCGGGCCAATTAGGTAACCAGCTGACAGATCAGTTATCAGTTATCATTATGGGTTGGACCAGTATGGGTTAGACCACCATGGATTGGAATTGTATGGGTCGGACCGGTATGAGTTGGACCGGCATGGTTTGGACCACCATGGGTTGGACCAGTATGGGTTGGACCAGTGTAGGTTGGACCACCATGGGTTGGACCAGTATGAGTTGGACCAGTATGAGTTGGACCACCATGGGTTGGACCAGTATGGGTTGGACTAGTATGGGTTGGACCATTATAGGTTGGACCACCATGGGTTGGACCGGTATGGGTTTGACCGGTATGGGTTTGACTGGTATGGGTTGGACAAGTAAGGGTCGGACCAGAGATGAGCTTTAAGATAACTTTAAGATAGATGAGCCCTGACTCCAACCAATAACTTTAAAAGACGTGTCCTGACTCCAGCTTTAGTTGTCTTACTTCTTCCACACCCAACAAGCCCTTAGCTAGCCCCGCGAGCTCATTAGCTAACGTGTAGTCGAATATACCTACTAGACTAACTTGCAAATAAAATCAAAACATGGTGACACTTACATGGGTTGGACCAGTATGGGTTGGACCACCATGGGTTGGACCAGTATGGGTTGGACCAGTATGGGTTTGACCAGCATGGGTTGGACCAGTATGGGTTGGACCACGGGTTGGACCTCCATGGGTTGGACCATCATGGGTTGGACCATCATGGGTTGAACTAGTATGGATTGGACCATCATGGGTTGAACTAGTATGGGTTGGACTAGTATAGGTTGGACCAGCATGGGTTGGACTAGTATGGGTTGGACCACCATGGGTTGGACCAATATGGGTTGGACTGGTATAGGTTGGACCGGTATAGGTTGGACCACCATGGGTTGGACCAGTATAGGTTGGACCACCATGGGTTGGACTAGTATGGGTTGGACCATTATAGGTTGGACCACCATGGGTTGGACCACCATGGGTTGGACCAGTATGGGTTGGACAAGGGTCGGACCAGAGATGAGCTTTAAGATGAGCTTTAAGATAACTTTAAGATAGATGAGCCCTGACTCCAACCAATAACTTTAAAAGATGTGTCCTGACTCCAGCTTTAGTTGTCTTACTTCTTCCACACCCAACAAGCCCGTAGCTAGCCCCGCGAGCTCATTAGCTAATGAGTAGTCGAATATACCTACTAGACTAACTTGCAAATAAAATCAAAACATGGTGACACTTACATGGGTTGGACCACTATGGGTTGGACCAGCATGGGTTGGACCGGTATAGGTTGGACCACGGGTTGGACCAGTATGGGTTGGACCATCATGGGTTGAACTAGTATGGGTTGGACTAGTATGGGTTGGACCAGTATGTCCAACCCAGTAGTATGGGTTGGACCAGTATGGGTTTGACCAGCATGGGTTGGACCAGTATGGGTTGGACCACCATGGGTTGGACCGGTATAGGTTGGACCACGGGTTGGACCAGTATGGGTTGGACCTCCATGGGTTGGACCTCCATGGGTTGGACCTCCATGGGTTGGACTAGTATGGGTTGGACCAGCATGGGTTGGACCACGGGTTGGACCAGTATGGGTTGGACCATCATGGGTTGAACTAGTATGGGTTGGACCAGCATGGGTTGGACCAACATGGGTGGACCAGTATGGGTTGGACCACCATAGGTTGGACCACCATGGGTTGGACCAGTATGTCCAACCCAGTAGTATGGGTTGGACTAGTATGGACCAGTATGTCCAACCCAGTAGTATGGGTTGGACTAGTATGGACTAGTATGGACCGCATTATGGACCAGATATCAGTCTAATCCTAACTAGACTCTCCCTCCTCCTCTCCTCTTTCTCCTGCTCTCAGGTCTCCCACCATGGCAGGCGGTCTGTTTGCTATGAACAGGAAGTACTTTAACGAGCTTGGCCAATACGACGCCGGCATGGACATCTGGGGCGGGGAAAACCTGGAAATCTCCTTCAGGGTGAGAAACCTGATTTGTTGACTGTCAACCAGTCAATCGATCGATCACTTGTCGGTCACTGTGAGTTGCTCTGGATGCAGTCAGTTAGCCACAGTGTCTGTTAAAGCTGCACAAGGTAACTCCGCCCCCAGTGGCAGTGGGAGGTAACTGTTTGAAGTTTTTAAAGTTTGAAGGACTTCACTACCCAGAAGCCCTGTGGTGAGGTCAGTCAACTAGATGTTCTTCTCAGTGTGGAGGAGGAGGTTCAGCAGCTTCTTCTGGATTTCCCTCTTCAGTCTGGATTGGTCACTTTAAATCCTAAAACTCACCAGTTCCACTATTTTACCAAGCCAACTAGATGGTTGGTTACCTGGAGACGAGACTAACTAACACAGACCAATCTCTTGACTTCAGACACAATGAAGTGCTTCGGTTGTGGCAAGGGCCTGTCCCGATAAGGTTTCTGGCGCTATTGCTGGGACAGGGTCAGGAAAAAAAGACAGACAGCCAATGAGGAGGCAGAGAAACTGGGCCAGGGAAGAAACAAAACCGGGGGCAGGGGGACAGGGCCAGAAACAATTGAGACAGCCAATGAGGAGACAGGAGAGGCGGGTCAGAATGAAACTGAGAAATCTTCAAATAAACCAGGTTTAGACAGATGTGATGTAGAAGGAAATGACAGTGGGAGTGGTGAGGGGCAGGAGAAGCCAGCTGAAGAAAAACAGTGGAAATAAAGAACAGGATGAAACAGAAAATACAACAACCGTAACAGCTGCAGATGATGCAGCGTTGTCAGGAGGGGCCAATGAGGAGGTGGACATGGTGGAGGATGAGGTGGTTCTGAGAGCGCCACGCTTAAAAAGAAAAACAAAGAGCAATACTGGGTCTCAGGCAAAGAAACTGATTGTAGCAAAAACCAGAAAGCAGGCAGCCAGACAGAAAGCAGAGGAGACTGACTCCAGTATGGAGGACTGTGGCGATCTGCCATAAATATTGTTTTGCCATATTGCCCATAAACCACACCCCCGTCACACCTCCCTTGTTTGCCAATGGGATCCTAGTATCCCCATTGTAATTAGCAACGTCATATAAAATGGTTGCAAAAAAGACAAAATGGCGGCGTACCGTATGGCAGGAGAATAGGCAGTGTCCACAAAGCCATGTTTCTAGTGTGGTAGCGTCCGTGGCCTATCTTTGGCCCGAGTTCAGTCTGTGGTCAGTAGGCTGAAATACCCCGGAGCTACTTCGCTGCACAGGCCTCCAAACAACCGGACCTCGCACAACGGAGATCTTTGCTCGGGCAATTATAGCCTGGGTGCCCGACGACCACCGTCTTCTGCCTGGTCCTGGAGGTAACTCCAATAGCGTCGGAGATTTTAGGTTGATCTAATGGTTGAAAGATCCTTTATTTTGATTTGTGTGGGAAGAGGATTGACCCGTGGGGAAAGTCCGGGCTAAGAGATCCTTTTTTTTGTTGTTTGGGAAGAGGGGTTACTCCCGGAGGAAAACTGACTGCACAAACAGTGTATTTTTTTGTTGGCTGTTGCCGTATCCCTGAGGGGTGTTTTTTTGTTGGGGTTTTTGGACTCTTATTTGGATTATTGGGACTTGCCTGTAAAGGACATTTTCTTTGTTGGTTGGTGTTACAACCCCAGGATGGTAGGAGAATGATTGGTGAGGGGAGACAACATAAAGGTGATTATTGGGATGGTAAAAAAGGGAAGGATGAACCGGCAGGAGGACAGACACACGGATACGCAAGGGTATGGTGAAATATTATTTAGTGTGGGTTCTTGGCAGGTAGTTACAGACACAGTAGGGGTGGTTAAACACTGAGGACAACAAGGAGCCCGAGTGATGCCAAATCAAAGTAAAGAACAAAAGCAAACCAGAACTAACTCAGATGGAGAGGTCTAACCTACTATCCAAAGAAAAGAACATTCAAACAAAAACCTACTCCTGGCTGTCTGCTCTAACTACCCAAACAAAATATACAGAGGGTGGCATTCACTCCTAACCTAGTGGAATAACAAATAAAGTCTATGTGTTGCCAATGTAGGGCCCCTTACCTGCTCCAGGTGTCCTACAGACTTAAACAAAACATCAGGGTTGGCCTAAATCACAGAAACTAAAACAAGTAAGTTGCCATGAGTTTCCAGCACACACACACAACAGGCCCGCAGCGAGCAGAGGGCTTTCTAGGAAGTGCCAGGGCTTTATAAAGTGTCAAGGAGGCCACTGATTGGTTGCTGCTGATTGTTGATTGAAGATTGGCCTCCTCTGCACTGGGCACCAAACCAGGAACCTGGGAGGACAGGTAGAGGGGAGAGAGAGACCGAGAGGGAGAAACAAAAAACAACCCTCCAACAGAACACCTAAAAAATACAAGGAATGTAACAGTTGGACATTTTCATTGTGATTCAAATACATTGTTTTATTTTGACTTGTGCGCATTGTCCCGCTGATTATTGCCTGTTTACTTGCATTCTGGTTCATATTCATAAGTGGGTTCATGACAGGGTAAGGACCCTGATGGGTCCATGTGGGGGATTGACCTTAAACTAAATACTAACTTGTTGGACAGAACTCCGGCTGGCACTCCAAGCAACAGAGGCAATCCGCTACAGGACGACTCTGCTGCTGACAGTGAGGCTGAAATGTCTGAAGCTGAAACTACACAAGGTTACAGTGCAGAAAAAATCAAACAGTTCTTACAAAAAACAAAGAACATGAAAGGTGTGAAAGTGGAGGACTACTTTTCACAGAAAAGAGTCCTTGTTGATTCTGCCAGGCTCCACATGAGCAAAGGAAAAGGAACGTTTACTGACCAGGAGACATACCGACTGAAGAAAGGAGTTCAGAAGCTCAGACAAGAACTAAACAATGATGACGGTACAGAAACAGCCTAAGACAATATGTCTGATTTTAAAGTCAGTTTTACTGTTGTGTTTTATCCGCCTCTTCTCCTTTCCCATGAGTGATTTTAAAGTAGGAACTTTAAATCTGAACGGGGCAAGGGACGTTAGAAAGAGAGCAGTGTTGTTTGAGCTTTTAAAACTCAACAACACCGATATAGTGTTTGTCCAGGAGACACACAGCGACAGCTCTAATGAGACTGACTGGAGAAAAGAGTGGGATGGGGAGGTGATACTGAGCCACAGGAGCCCAACTAGTGGTGGGGTGGGCATCCTCTTCTCTAGGAGCTTCTTACCATCTTCTTATGAGGTGGAAGAAGTGGTGGAAGGGCAGGCTCATGGTGGTCAGGGCAAAGTTTGAGTCTTTTAACATTGTTGTTATGAATGCATATGCACCTACTACAGGATCCGACAGAGTACAGTTTTTGAACAAAATGAGTAGCACTCTGAACAATTGTAATCCTGAGGAGTTTTTATTTTTGGGAGGGGATTTTAATTGCACTGAGAATGAAGTTCTAGATAGGAATCATGTAGAACCTCATGCTGCATCTTGGCGTGCAATGAGCCAGCTAGTTGAGAAACACGACTTAATGGATGTATGGAGACTTCCATATGAAGACTTCACAGCAACACATGGGCCCATACCAGAGATAACTTAATCTCCTTGGCTAGGCAAGATAGGTTTTATTGTTTTAAACATCATTTTAACATTTTTAAAATGTGTAAAATGATGCCTGTCGGTTTTACTGATCATTCCCTGGTAACTTGCCATGTTTTAATAGGAAATATTAAACCCAAGAGCGCTTATTGGCATTTTAACACCGCTTTACTGATTGATGCTAATTTTAAAGATGCTTTTAGGTTTTTTTGGAAAGGTTTTAGAGCTAAAAGGCAGGATTTTACATCTTTAAGGCAGTGGTGGGACTGTGGCAAGGTGGAAATTAGGCAGCTTTGTCAGCAGTACACTCTCAATGTCACACAGGATATTACCAGATCTATAAGTGATCTAGGGACGGAAATAGTGGAACTGCAAAGATTAGTAGAGTCCACAGGAGATCGAGGACATATTAAAGTCCTCAAATCCCCAAAAAATGCCATAGCAGACCTACTAGGCACTAAGGCTCAAGGGGCATTGGTCCACTCACGCTTTCACGCTTTCCAACCAGATGGATGGACCTTCAAAATTCTTCTTGGCCTCGAGAAGAAGAACAGTCAGAGCAGGCTCATCCATGCCCTGCGCTCTACCACTGGACAGGAGCTTACCGAACCCAGGGACATCAGGAGACGAGCAGTACAGTTTTACTCTGAACTTTATAGCAGTGAATGCAATGACAACGAAGAGCTTTTTAATTCCTTTTCCCAAGGTCTGCCCAAGGTCTCAGGAGAGTCCAATGGAGAACTGGAGAAGCCACTGGTGCTGGAGGAGCTCCAGGCTGCTCTACAGAGCATGGATGGGGAAAGGCCCCTGGTATTGATGGGCTTCCAGTGGAATTTTATAAAACGTTTTGGACTGACTTGGGCGAGGACCTTTTAATGGTTTTAAATGAAAGCTTCACTGCTATGATTTTACCCTTAAGTTGCAGGAGGGCAGTGATAACCCTACTGCCAAAGAAGGGGGATCTTCAGGACACTAAAAACTGGCGTCCTGTGTCCCTCTTATGCTCAGACTACAAGATCCTGTCCAAAGCTCTGGCCAATAGACTGAAAGAGGTCATGGACCAGGTCATCCATCAGGACCAGACATACTGTGTGCCTGGTAGGTTCATATTAGACAATATGTCTCTAATCTGTGATATTTTGGACATCTCTAGGGTATAGATACTGGTCTCATTTCGTTAGATCAGGAAAAGGCTTTTGACCGGGTTGAACACCTCTACCTCTGGAAGATTCTGGAAAGTTTTGGGTTCAGCCCAGGCCTCATAGCTATGATCAAGGTTTTATACCAGGACATTGGGAGTGTACTAAAGATCAATGGAGGGTTGAGTGCCCCTTTTAAAGTGGGCAGAGGTATTAGGCAGGGTTGTGCGCTCTCAGGGATGCTATAGGCGCTTTCCATAGAGCCCTTGCTGCACAGGATAAGGTTGCGTATTGAAGGACTGGTTTTACCTCATTTTAATACAAGCCACATTTATCAGCCTATGCAGACGATGTTGTTATTCTTATTAAAAAGCAGGAAGATATTGATAGGTTGCATGAAATTGTTACAAATGTTGGACTGATATCAGCTGCTAAAGTAAACTGGGGGAGAAGCGAAGCTCTGGCAGAATGGGTTTCTCAAGCTACCAGGAGGTTTGATTTGGAGACGAGGGGGTTTTAAATATCTGGGAGCGTTTCTTGGAGACGAAGACGCCGTTAAGAAAAACTGGGAAGGTGTGGTGGAGAAGGTGAAGGCAGGTTGTCAAAGTGGAAGTGGCTGCTGCCACAGATGTCTTATAGAGGGAGGACACTTATTGTTAACAACCTGGTGGCCTCTGCACTTTGGCATCGGGTGGCTTGTTTGGAGCCACCTACAGGCCTATTACAGCAGCTACAGTCCATTATAGTGGATTTCTTCTGGGACCGGCTGCACTGGGTTCCTCAGGGTGTACTTTTTCTTCCTAAAGAAGAGGGTGGGCAAGGCCTGATACACCTTGCTAGCAGAGTGACTACTTTTAGACTGCAATTTGCACAAAGGTACCTTACAGTCCCAGTGGATGTGGTATGGAGGCAAGTGACAAGCACCATTCTAAGAAAGGCAGCTGGGTTGGGTCTGGATACTGCACTATTTTTTAATGGATTTTAAGTTTTTAAGAATTGGATTACCTCCCTTTTATCAAGGAATTTTAAAAGCATGGAACTTATTTAAGTGGGAAAGAATGGAACCTACTTGCTCATTGTACTGGCTTCTAGAGGAGCCCATCATTAATGGAGCCAGGTTGGATGTACAGAACAGCAACACACCCGGACTCACTCACACACTGTGTGCCACTAAGACTTTAAAACTTTCACACATAGTGGATGTTGCTGGACCTGGTCTAAACAACACGCAGGCTGTTGCTTCTCTTTTAGGCCAGAGGTCTGTTCGCCACACTGAGAACATTTTGAACTTAAAAAGCTGACTGGGGAGGAGCTAGCACTGCTGCAAGATTATTGCAGCGGAGTAGAAGTTCCAGACAAAGACGATCCATTTCCAGAGCTTGGACTTACTCCCAATTTGGATGGGACAACAGGACCGCTGCTTGTGTTAAGAAATACAGAGGAATTAGATTTGTATACAGTGAAGGGTAAGACATTGTATAAATGTTGTGTAAAAGTGTTAAATAAAAGTAAACTGGATGGAAAGGTGGACACGGTATGGAGGAAGAAACTTGGAGTAGAAGATGGTGTGAGGCCAGTTTGGAGGGTCCTCTACAAACCTCCTCTGAATCAAAGATCAGGTGATCTCCAGTGGAGGATCTTGCACGGCGCTGTTGCTGTGAACTCGTTCATAGCTGTCATTAACCCAACAGTCCCCAGTAGATGCCCTTTCTGTGGCATGATGGAGTCCATTTTTCATGGGTTTGCAGAATGCCGAAGACTCGTACCTTTATTTGGGGTGCTAGACACCTTGTTCCTGTCCTGAGAAATGTTTTCTAAAACTGTTTTTATTTTTGGAGCTGGATATAGAAAGGTAAACAAGAATAAGTGGCAACTACTAAATTTCATAGTTGGCTATATACACAAGCAGGAAGAGTAAGGTAGAGAACAGCCCTGGTCAGGAAGTAGTCCCTTTATTTGTTGCACTAGTGAGAGTGTGGGTCGATGTTAGATTTTACAAAGCAATGAATAACATGATGATTTAAGCAGTGGTGCTACAATGACATCATCTGCTCTGTAATAGAGGATGCTTTGATCTTTCTTTTAAGTTGTCTTTGTTTTGTTTTCTCTTTTGTTTCATCATAATAATGTTTTGCATGTTTTATATTATTGAAGTTTACAATGAGTCTCATATATTAATCTCATTAAATAGTTTTTTTAAAATTCCAAAAAATTCTGTCTCTCTCTCTGACTCTGTCTGTCTGTCTCTCTCTCTCTCTCTGACTCTGTCTCTCTCACTTCTCTCTCTCACTCCCTGTCTCTCTGTGTCTCTCTGTCTCTCTGTCTCTCTGTCTCTCTCACTCTGTCTCTCACTCTCTCTCTGTCTGTCTCTCTCGCTCTCTCTCTGTCAATCTCGCTCTCTCTCTCTCTCTCTCTCTCTCCCCCTCCCCCCCCCCCACCAGATCTGGATGTGTGGGGGCCAGCTGCTGATCATCCCCTGCTCCAGGGTGGGTCACATCTTCAGGAAGAGGAGGCCCTACGGTTCACCGGGGGGGCAGGACACCATGGCCCACAATTCCCTGCGGCTAGCACACGTTTGGATGGATGAGTACAAGGTCACACATTCACATTTACAGACTGAATGGATTGTCTCTCTGTCTGTCTGAGAAACAAACAAATGAAGCACTGACCTAACAAATGACTGAACCTTCCTCTGATCTCACTTCCTGCTTCCTGCCTCTCTTGTCCAATCAGGAGCAGTATTTCTCTCTGCGTCCAGAGCTGCGTGACCGTGCTTACGGTGACATCAGCGAGCGCGTGGCGTTGAGGAGGCGACTGCAATGCCGCTCATTCCGCTGGTACCTGGACACCATCTACCCCGAGATGCAGACCGTTGCCACCGGGAACAAACAACAACAACAAGCGATGTTCGTCAACAAAGGCCTGAGACGGCCCAAAGTCCTGCAGAGAGGACGGGTAAGGGACCTCAAACCCACCAGAGGGAGTATTGATCTGAAGACCAGGATGACATGATGGGCATCTAGTGATCTAGACTAGTAGTAGCAGTAGGACTAGTAGTAGTAGGACTAATAGTAGTAGTAGTAGTAGTAGTAGTAGTAGTAGTAGTAGGACTACTAACAGTAGTAGGACTAGTAATATGACTAGTAGTAGTAGTAGTAGTAGTAGGACTAATAGCAGTAGTAGGAGGACTAGTAGCAGTAGTAGTATTAATATGACTAATAGTAGTAGTAGTAGTAATAGTAGGACTAATAGCAGTAGTAGTAGTAGTAGTAATATGACTAATAGTAGTAGTAGCAGTAGTAATAGTAGGACTAATAGCAGTAGTAGTAGCAGTAGTAGTAATATGATTAGTAGTAGTAGTAGGACTAATAGCAGTAGTAGTAGTAATATGACTAATAGTAGTAGTAGTAATAGTAGGACTAATAGCATTAGTAGTCGTAGGAGGACTAGTAGCAGTAGTAGTAGTAATATAACTAATAGTAGTAGTAGTAGTAGTATAGTAGGACTAATAGCAGTAGTAGTAGTAATATGACTAATAGTAGCAGTAGTAGGACTAGTAGAAGTAGTAGTTTGTACTCTGGTACATATTATTTGTATGGTTTCTGTTTCTGGACTGAGATGATACTGTGGAGTCCACACAGACTTTCAATAAGGTTTTTATCCCAGTGGAGGTCTGAAATGAAAACCATTTAAATCAGACGTTTTCCCTTTTTGAAATAGTAACCATCAAAACCAAGGAAAAAAACACAAGGCTGCTAATGACAGTGGACTGAAATAGAAAAGTAGAACACAATCATCATACAAGAACTAAGTAAAAACAGTGTTTGCAAAGTTCTTTACCTACAATGAAACAATGAGTTGGTGCAGTAGAATGTAGAGCCTGACAGGAAGCCTGGTTAGGGAAGGTTGCCGGTTCAAATTCCTGGACCAGCAGGGAGAGAGGCGAATCAGAATCAGAGGATTTATTAGTCCTTGTGTCGTCATTGATGTTAATAAGAATGAATATCTCATATTTACAGATGCTTCACCTCATCAAAATAAAAATATTGTTTTCTCTCTCCAACCCCCCCCCCCCCACATACACACCCACACACCCACACAGCTCCATAACCTAGCAACAGGGCGTTGCCTGGTGGCCCAAGGCCGAGCCAGTCAGAAGGGCGGGGCCGTCGTCCTACGGCCATGTGACCCCAGAGACCCAGAACAGGTGAAACACACGACTTGAACCATGACTTAGAACACTTAGCGTGACTTAGCGTGACTTTAAACACTTAACATGACTTAACATGACTTTAAACACGTGTGTGTGTGTGTGTGTGTGTGTGTGTGTGTGTGTGTGTGTGTGTGTAGGACTGGGCCTATGATGAGGAGGGTCAGTTGGTCCTGGCGGGAATGTTGTGTCTGGACGTGTCGGAGGTGAGGACCTTTGACCCCCCCAGACTCATGAAGTGTCACGGCTCAGGGGGGTCGCAGCAGTGGAGCCTGGGGGTGAGAGAGTAACACACACACAATATACACCGATCAGCCATAACATTAAAACCACCTGCCTAATATTGTGTTGGTCCCCCTCGTGCTGCCAAAACAGCTCTGACCCGTCGAGGCATGGACTCCACAAGACCTCTGAAGGTGTCCTGTGGTCTCTGGCACCAAGACGTTAGCAGCAGATCCTGTAAGTCCTGTAGGTTGCGAGGTGGGGCCTCCATGGATCGGACTTGTTTTTCCAGCACATCCCATAGATGCTCGATCGGATTGAGATCTGGGGAATTTGGAGGCCAAGTCAACACCTTGAACTCTTTGTCATGTTCCTCAAACCATTCCTGAACAATGTTTCCAGTGTGGCAGGACGCATTATCCTGCTGAAAGAGACCACTGCCATCAGGGAATACCGTTGCCATGAAGGGGTGTACTTGGTCTGCAACAATGTTTAGGTAGGTGGTACGTGTCAAAGTAACATCCACATGAAAGCCAGGACCCAAGGTTTCCCAGAGAACATTGCCCAGAGCATCACACTGCCTCCGCTGGCTTTGCCTTCTTCCCATAGTGCATCCTGGTGCCATGTCTTCCCCAGGTAAACGACACACACGCACCCGGCCGTCCACATGATGTAAAAGAAAACGTGATTCATCAGACCAGGCCACCTTCTTCCATTGCTCCATGGTCCAGTTCTGACTCTCACATGACCATTGTAGGAGCTTTCGGCAGTGGACGGGTCAGCATGGTCACTCTGACCGGTCTGAGGCTACGCAGCCCCATACACAGCAAGCTGTGATGCACTGTGTGTTCTGACACCTTTCTATCATAGCAGCATTAACTCCTTCAGCAATTTGTGCTACAGTAGCTCTTCTGTGGGATCGGACCAGACGGGCTAGCCTTCACTCCCCATGCGCATCAATGAGCCTTGGGCACCAATGACCTTGTCACCGGTTCACCGGTTGTCCTTCCTTGGACCACTTTTGGTAGGTACTACGCTTCCTGTTTGCCGTTCTCGCCGCCCGGTGTTTTGCAAACAGCTCCGCTAAACTTCGCTCCATCTAAAACTTTAGATCACCGAATCCCACCAGACAACTACAGATTCGGTTTATTTTATTTTATTTGTTTTTGTCTTTGTTTTGTTTTTTTTGCATCCGACCGTGTACATTTTTCCACCAGCGTATTTTTCGATCTCAGCTGCCGGCTCCCCCATACAACCCGACCTAGTCTCCCAACCATACCGGCAAGGTAAGCATGGCTTCTTGTTCTCCGTGCCCCTCTTGTGTGCTCGTTTTAGAGAGGTGGTCTCTGTTAGAGAGACGTGTCCGTCAGTTAGAAGCGGATAGGCCGATTACCTTAGACGAGACGGGCACCCCAGACAGCCTAGATACGTGGCCATCTAGCCGGCTCACGAGCGCTAGCAGTAGCCCGAGCGTTAGCGAAGATAGTGTAGCTCCATCGGCAGTGGGTGACGAGTTTGTCCCGGTCTCCGGACGTCGGAGAGCCTGCCGGTTCCAGCCGCCACTTGTGCGGCCCGATTCGCCACCGGTGCCACCGATGGCTAATCGTTTCACTGTTCTTGCTAGTCCCCGTGGTCGGCGCGTCTCCCCGGCTCCCCGGACCCGCCGACTGTCTCGCACCCTAGTTATCAGCGATTCCATCACCCGTAATGTTAGGCTTGAGTCGCCGGCCGAGGTTTTCTGTTTACCCGGGGCCAGAGCTACCGACATTGAGGCTAACTTAAGGGTGCTGGCGAACAATAGGTTCAGACACAAGGGTAAGAAAGAGGCAAACGGTCCACCCAGTGAGTATAGCAACATCATAGTACACGTCGGCGCCAATGACATTAGGATGAGGCAATCGGAGGTCACCAAGCTCAACATAGCCAGGACATGTGACCTCGCTAGGAAGATGTGTCGGCATCGATTAATTGTCTCTGGCCCCTTACCTTTCGCGAGGGGCAATGATGAGAGTTATAGCAGATTAGTCTCCCTCAACCTCTGGCTGGCGAAGTACTGTGAAGAAAAGGGATTAGTCTTCTTAGATAACTGGCCCTCCTTCTGGGGCAAACCCGGCTTGCTGAAAGCTGACGGCCTCCACCCTAATGGGGTAGGCGCTGCTTTATTATCTAGCAACATAGATAGATGTTTAAGGGAAAGCTGACATCTGTCCGTAGAGCTCGCCGGGATGCAGGCGATTAGAGAACCTGCTAGGCCTAGAAAGGGTGTGGAGTCTGCCAGGTTAGAGCTTACAGCAGAACAGACTGAGACTGTGCCCCCCGCTCGCCATTTTTCCCCCATATCTACCGAGTTTTACCAGTCTGCTTTTACTTTATCCTCTGGCAGCGGCACCTCTCGATTTGAAAATTACAGTACAGTCCTTCCAATTAAGACTGTATCTTTCTCCCACCGCGCCCGTCAAATTTCCTACCGACCCACAGTAAATTACAGCAACTTAATTGAAATTCGACCCACGCATACTGCCATTAACATTGATAAAAACTCTAGCAGTATTGAACGCCTCACTGTGGGCTTCATCAATATAAGATCATTGTCAACAAAAGCGTTACTGATCAATGATTTGATTACTGAACATAGTCTAGACATGATGGGTCTCTGTGAAACCTGGCTAAAGCCAAATGAGTTTCTGTCTCTAATTGAAGCCTCTCCCCCAAACTTTCTTAGTTCTCAGGTTGCCCGGGAGACGAAAAAAGGAGGGGGTGTTGCCCTGATATTTAACCCTATCCTTAGTCTTACTCCCAACACGAACAACAAATTTACATCCTTCGAAGTCCTGATTCTGCGCCCTACAGCTACGAATCTCCCGTCATTCTACTTAGCAGTACTTTACCGCCCACCTGGGCCCTATTCGCTCTTCTTAGAAGAGTTCTCCAATTTCATTTCGGACTTAGTGACCCGAGCTGATAATATTCTCATTATCGGTGATTTTAACATTCACCTGAATAATTCCACCGATCCTCTCAGTAAGGCCTTCCTAGATCTTATTGATACTTGCGGCCTCACTCAATTTGTTAATGAACCAACCCACCATGGCGGCAACACCCTTGACCTGGTTCTGACCCGTGGCATTCCTGTTTCTGCTTTAGTGGTCTCCTCTTATGTGCCCGCCCTATCTGATCACTATCTCATTAAATTTGAAATCAAATTGATCTTCCCACGCCAAAAATGTGAAGATACTTATATTAGCCGTCGTATTAATGCCACTACGGCCTCGTTACTATCTGAAAAACTGCCCAGTTTTCTCGCACCACTCTCTGGTCATGTTGGCTCACTCGACAATTTTGCCAACGAACTAAACGCTAGCCTTACCAACGCGCTTGACTCAATCGCCCCGTTAGTCACTAGAAAACACCACGCTAGGAAGTTTGCACCGTGGTTTACCCACGACACTCGTGCACTTAAACAAGCCTGTAGAAAACTAGAACGTAAATGGCGATTGACCAAACTCGAAGTCTTCCGGCTTGCCTGGAATGATAGCTTGCTAAATTATAAATGTGCACTCTCGTCAGCCAAAACTGCACACTTCTCTAGGTTAATCAGTGCAAATAAAAACAACCCAAAGTTTCTATTCGACACTGTTGCTAAGCTAACACGGAATCCCTCCCCCTCTGATAGCTTTCTGTTTTCTCCGAATGATTTCATGTCCTTTTTTAGTCAGAAAATCACGCTGATTAGAGATGAGATCACCAGTACACTGGTGGTGCCATCTCACACCTGAAAAGTCCACTTGGTGTTCCCTGGGCTGAATGTCTTTTCTCACATTTTGATTTAGTTTCCTTAGACTCTCTCACCAAGCTAACTCTGTCTTCAAAACCCACGACCTGCATGCTTGACCCTCTACCTGCTAAACTGCTTAAAGAAGTATTCCCTATCCTAGGACCCTCCATTCTCTATATGATCAATCAGTCGCTCTCCACTGGCACGGTGCCCTCCGCCTTTAAAACGGCCGTGATCAAGCCACTACTGAAAAAACCGAACCTTGACCCCGAAGTACTTCAGAACTATAGACCAATCTCAAATCTGCCGTTCCTCTCCAAATTACTTGAACGAACAGTAGCCAGTCAACTTACAGATTTTTTGTCAAAAAATAACCTGCTTGATCCCTTCCAATCTGGCTTTAGATCCCTTCACTCGACCAAAACTGCACTCACGAGAGTGGTAAATGATCTTTTGTTAGCTATTGACTCCAATTCAACCTCAGCACTATTGCTACTTGACCTGAGTGCAGCCTTCGACACAATTGATCATGCGATACTCTTGAACCGTCTTGAACATTATATTGGTATCCGGGGATCAGCCCTTTCTTGGTTTAGGTCTTACCTACTTGATAGATCACACCACGTCTTTTACAACAACATGACCTCAGAGTGTTGCAATATGGACTTTGGTGTCCCACAAGGCTCTGTCCTAGGACCACTGCTATTCTCTATCTATATGCTACCACTTGGTGGCATCATTCGCAAATTTGGCATTAACTTCCATTGCTACGCCGATGACACCCAAATTTACATACCAGTCAAACCAACCGATGACACCCAATTCCAAAAACTAGAGGCCTGCCTATCAGAGGTCAAATATTGGATGTCCCTAAACTTCCTACTTCTTAATGGCAGCAAAACTGAGATGCTGATTGTGGGACCGGCTAGACATAGACACTTATTTGAGAATAGTACTCTTAACTTTGATAGTTGTGTAATCTCCCAGAGCCCATACGTTAAAAACCTTGGGGTAAAATTCGACCCTACCCTCTCATTCGAGTTGCACATTAAGGAGATCACTAAATCAGCGTTTTATCATCTTCGCAATATTGCCAAAATTCGACCTATGCTAACAGAGGCAGACGCAGAAATTTTAGTACATGCCTTTGTATCATCCAGAATCGATTATTGCAATGTCCTTTTCTCGGGCTTACCTACTGGGCGCACTAAAAAACTACAACTGGTCCAGAATGCTGCTGCCAGAATCCTGACCAAAACTAGGAAATTCGACCATATAACTCCCATCCTGTCCTCATTACACTGGCTACCAATTCAGGCCAGGTGTGACTTTAAGGTGCTTTTACTTACATATAAATCATTACATGGGATGGCACCGTCCTATTTATCCGATTTGATTAAACCTTATAAACCGCCACGCGCCCTCAGATCTCAGGACGCTGGCTACCTGTCTATCCCAGCAGTCAAAAAGAAAACTGCAGGTAACAGAGCCTTTTCTTACCGGGCTCCCTATCTATGGAACAGTCTGCCTGCCTCAATCAGAGAGGCAGGCTCTATCGAAGTCTTTAAGTCAAGGCTAAAAACCCATTTATTCTCTCTGTCATTTGACCAGCCTTGAGGGAGTGGCTCAGTCTCTTCTCAGAGTAAGGCTAGACCAGTTAGCTCATCCTAGATCAGGGTCCTGCCGATGGATACTAGCATCCTGCCTACATGTCCTATTCTCCTGGTCTACCTGCTCCTGTCCACTGACGCTGGTCATGTCTGTGTGAGTGAGAGTGTGTGTATGGGTGTGTGTGGGTGAGTCTCCTATCTGTTCCAGGCTGCAGCCCGGCAGAGTTGGCGTCTGGTTGGTCCCGCCTCCTAGGACGATGCTGACTGAGCGGACGTTGCGTTCTCCTATCTGGGCAGTGTTGGCGCCTGCATGGTCCCCTAGTCCTATGATGACGCTGACTGAGTTGCCGTTGCTGTGATGCCGCCCCATCAGATCTGGATGTCCCACCAAAATAAACTTTCATATATTGTGTATACGCTGCTTGCCCAAACTCGGCATCTATTGCACGCCCAACCGTCCTGGTAGGGGGATCCCTCTCTGAGTAGCCCCTCCCAAGGTTTCTCCCAATTTTCCCAGTGAGGGTTTGTGGGAGTTTTTCCTTGTCCTCTGTGAGGGTCTAAGGCTGGGGGATGTCGTGTACTAACCATTTATTATTTTCACATGTTGGGCACTGTGAAGCCCTTAGAGACTGTAACGGTGATTAAGGGCTATACAAATAAATGTGATTTGATTTGATTTGATTTGATTTGATTTGCATACCGGGAACACCCCACCAGACCTGCCGTTTTGGAGATGCTCTGACCCAGTCGTCTAGCCGTCACAATTTGGCCCTTGTCAGAGTCTCTCAGATCCTTACACTTGCCCATTTTTCCTGCTTCCAACATCAACTTCAAGAACTGACTGTTCACTTGTTTCCCAGTATATCCCACCACTTGACAGGTTGTAACGAGATTATCAATGTTATTCACATCACCTGTCAGTGGTTTTAATGTTGTGGCTGATCGGTGTACACACTCACACAATCAGTGTGAACAGCAAAAGTGCATGGAGTCGCATTTTATCACTTCCCATCTGGACCACATGGATCTGTCATGTGACCTACATGAGACTTGTATTTTTGAAGTACGTTTTCCATCATTCACCTGAGGATGTGACGCCTTCTGTTATTGATACTCTGATCATCACTGGGTCTAGGGCTAAAGGAACTAAAGGGGCTAGGGCTAAAGCGACTAGGGCTAAAGGAACTAAAGGGACTAGGGCTACTAAAGGGAATAGTACTAAAGGGACTAGGGCTAAAGGAACCAAAGGGACTAGGGCTGAAGGAACTAAAGGGACTAGGGCTACTAAAGGGACTAGGGCTAAAGGAACTAAAGGGACTAGGGCTACTAAAGGGAATAGTACTAAAGGGACTAGGGATAAAGGAACCAAAGGGACTAGGGCTGAAGGAACTAAAGGGACTAGGGCTACTAAAGGGACTAGGGCTAAAGGGGCTAGGGATAAAGAGACTAGGCATAAAGGAACTCAAGAGACTAGGGCTAAAGGGACTAGAGATAAAGGGACTTATCCTCAATGCCACACGCTCACTGATGTCTCTCTCTCTCTCTCTCTCTAGAAGTCTAACCGGCTCTACCAGGTCTCAGTCGGCCAGTGCCTCTCCGTTCTCCAGCCAATCGGACCCAAAGGTTATGTTGCCATGGCGATATGCGACGCCTCGCAGGTGCAGCAGTGGCAGCTGGAGGGCTGACGTTCATGATGTCACACAGCCAACTGGCCAATGGCACAGCAGACAGACAGGAAAGAGGGAGGGATGGATTATTGTCCTCCTGTGGTGAAGAGGAAGAACTGCAGCTGAAAGGCGACGTGCGACTTTCTCTTTTTCTTTGGGAGCCAATCATGTTTTATCCTACAAAGGAAGGAGGGAAGGAAGCTTCCTTCTTCCATCTCTTCCTCCTCTCATCTTACTGACTGGTTTTAATCTTTTACTTCACTAACGTCTGTTTGACATTTTAAAATCATGTGTGGTTCCTTTGAGGAGGTTTTTCCAGTTGTCCTGCAGGGAGACGAGAGGGCGACGATCTGTCGTCCTGAATATGTCTGGAAGTCTTTAAAAGACGCCGGGGAGGGGGGACAGGAAGCAACGGGGCAGGGGTAGTCTTAATGTGGAGAAACACTAGTAACAATACCGCTGGTGAGATGGAGGCTACCAGTCGTCTCCATGGTCTCACTGGTTTACAGTCATTATACCAGGGGATCAATATTAATATGATGATTTATTGATGTTCAAATGAAACAGTCACTAAAAACATGAAAGTATTTTTTAATCATAGTGTTATTTGGGAAATTAATATTTGCCTAGAGTGTTTGTTTGTTGGTGTTTTTTTCTGATTCCTCAGTTCTCAGACAGGAGATCTGATCTGATCTGTCAGGCTCCTCCTACACTGCAGCTCCACCCGTTGTGATTTCTCCTCCATGAGATCTGTTTCTAGTCTCATCACTTCCCATCTGGACCACATGGATCTGAGTCATGTGACCTACATGAGACTTGTATCTGAACGCTGACATTAGAACAGACTTGATATGGGATGTGGCTGCTTCCTGGAATGGATGTGAACAGTCATCAAACAAATCAAATGAGCAGAAAGTCAGAACTGACCTGCAGTGTGAACAGAACGCCGAGACGTTCACAGACGTTTTATTTCCTGGGAAAATGTAGCACTGAGGTTTCTCCTGCTGGACTTCCTGTATTTGTTTGTTTGTTTGTTTGTTTTGAGAATCTACTTACTGCCTCAGTTCCAGTGACGCCACGCCGGCGCTGTGGTGTTTTACCACAACGACTGAATGTTGAAATAAACTTTATGAACAAAACAAAGTCCTGATGTGTTTTAATATTATTTCTACGGCGGCGTAAGCCTGACCCACGGGGTGAGAACAGTTATGGACTCATTCACCCCCCAATTTTATTCCAGAGCTTCAGGAACTTCCTCTTCCAGCCAACCAATAGGAGAGCTGTATCAGTCATGTGACGTAGTACACCGCATGATGGGATGGCGACCTTGAGGTTAAAGAGACCGGGCTGTAACTGAAAGGCCATAGTTTTGATCCAGCAATGCCCAAGTATTCTTGAGCATCAGTTCTGTCCTGAACCCACTGACTGACTCACATGGCATTGACCTTTGACCTTTGAGAGTTGGGTTTCAGTTCATGGACATCAAATTAGAAGCAGACAGCTCTGTAGGTACAGCAGGAGACTCTCAGGGTCATGGGTTCGATCCCCACATAGTGTCAACTATCCCCTTTGTAAGTCGCTTGGGAGAAAAGACCAGAAAAACACTCGTCATTTAAACAGTGTGCTCTACTTTTTACAGTGTGCTTTTCTGGGCGTCAGTGTTTCCTCCTTTTCTTTTGTAAATTAACCGACATCTGGTTTATTGTTTTCTAAAAAAAACAAAAAAGACTTAAACATTTCCAGTTTTTACCTTCATAAAACTGGGTTCTGAGATACAACATTTTTTAGCCTGGCTTTCCTGTGGGCGAGAGTCACCGACAGACAAAGAGGGAGAGAGAAAACCGGTAGCCCAGTAGAGGGCGCTGTAAAAAGCTCTCTCTCCCCTCATCTCTTTGTCATCATAACAGACGTGAAATAAAAATGCCCCATCTTGAAACCGATTATTCAGAGCAGACATTCTGTGGACATGGACCCTCCTCATGTTGGACTCAACTAGAACAGCTTCAGGATGAAATGTACCCTAATGACAGGATAGTTACCGTAACCATCCAGAGATATTTTTGATTTCCCTCCTAACCCATGTCAGGACACGCAACCACCTCGTGATGTTTACTTACCCAACCCTAACGTAGGATGCTCACCTCGACCTGTGTGACCTCTGGGATAGTGATCCAACTCTATAGAGACTGACCTTAACCACACTAAACACTCACCTTAACCATCGGGGTAACCTCTGAACCCTAGAAACTTACCTTGGCCATCACTGAACCTCGAATTAAATACTGACCATAACCTGTTGAACTGGTCAAATCATCACCTGGCCTGCACCTGCCCTGTCTCCTGCGAGGGAATGACCCCATTAAAAGGTCCTGGACCACCGGGTCATCCTGGGGAGCCAGGAGCCAGGAGCCAGTTCAGTCTGTAGAGGCCAGAAGGTTTAGAAGAGTTTAAAGTTCTAGTCTTTAGAATATTAGGGGAGGACATGCACTATGAACATGAGCACACCTTCAACATGGTTATGTGGAATATAAAGTCCCCTAACCCAAGTCTAACCCTAGACTAATCTAATCTAACCCTAGTCTAATCTAACCTAACCCTAGTCTAATGTAACCTAACCCTACCCTACATTATGGATATGGTTGAAACAGCCCTGATGAAGGGTTCCTCCATACTGAATCTTTATGAAAATAAATATGCAAGGTGTATCTGTGACAAAAAAACAAAATATTTGCCCTGCCAGTAGATGGCACTGTTGCACTACTTTTGCCATAATTTAACCCAAGTATATTCTACTCCGTTACACATCAATAAGAGTTATTGGAAACTAAATAATAAATATAGCTGCAAGCGGCAATTTGTGGGTTCAGATGCTTGTGTTGCTGCAAACTGCATGCAGAGTGACAGAAGAAGATACATTTTATGTTTAAGTAAGCAAGGCCACTAGGACAGAGGCTTCCATTCTCAAACAACAAAGCCCAGTTTCAAAATAAAAGCCCCAGAAAAATACTATATGGAAAGAAATTGTGGCGCTCCCTATTGTACAATTTTAAGAAAAATGTACAAACTTAGTTCAACATAAATATCTACCATGTTTTGTGATGATTGGACAAACTCATTGATTTATGGCACAATTTGCGCCAGGCCCACGCCCTTGATCGACAACGCCATCACCCCCTATTGATCAATTTCAAAAACATTTTGGGGACATTTAATTAAGCTGTTGAAACAGCTTAATTAAAAATGTCCACCAAGTTTGGTGATGTTTGGACAAAGTGTCTTTGATTTATGGCCATGGCCATGGCGCCAGGCCCATGCACATGTTTGTAACTGGTGGCGCCCCCTATTTCAAGTAGTTTTACACACGTGGTTCAACATTGTTATGAAACATATCCTGCGACTTTTGTAATGATTGGACAAACAATTTCTGATTTATGGTCTGATTTGTGTTATGCCACGGCCATTTGCATTTGTAGCGCCCCCTAGTGGTCGATTTGAATGAAACTTTCAGGGTATGTTTCAGGTACTTATGCGGACATATCCCGCAAGTTTTGTCATGATTGGCCCTACAATTGTTGACTTTGGTCTAATTATGTGCCCTTTTGGAGTTCATTGGTCAATATCTTTAAAACTAAATAAGAGATCAGCAGGCTTTATACAAGCTTGGTCCAATACAGAAAATTTGGTATCAATCGGACCTACGGTTTAGGAGATGTCAAAAATGTGTTTTTAAAAAAATTCAAAATGGCGGAAAATCTAGTCAGGCGTGGTTCTTGAGGCTTTTTTGTAGAGCACATTGATATGGACTTGTGTGTCAAATTTCAAGTCAATCAGAGTCACGGTGTGAGGGGCGTGGCCTTTCCAAAATGGGCCTTAATTACAGGTCGACCATCTGGCCGATTGGGCCAAGTTTCATGGTTTTAGCTCATTCCAGCTCGCGGCATAAGAAAAGTAAACCGTCAGGAAAACAACAATAGGGTTTGAAACCTAAATAGCTTGAAAATGAAGCTCAAAATAGAGATTAGGCAAATAATTGATAAATACTGGAAACAGATGGGCAGTGTTGTGAATTAATGACATTTGAAATTAGAACTGCAGCCATTAATGAGGAGAAATCAATAGGAAAATCCCCAAAACGAAGAGATGAAGAATATTAAGGCAATTTTAGACTTTAGTAAGAAAGGGAGAAATTGTCGTTCCCATGAGGAAGTGCGATAGGAAGTGGGTTTATTGTAAAATGAACTGGATTGTATTTGAAGATGAAATTAGGGGGCATATCTACAGTCCAGATGAAAAATACTAAACATTATTTTGGTCTTGAGAAACGAAACAGTGATTGATTGATGGTAAATGGAGTCTCCAATAATGACTCAGAGATATCCAAATCTGTGGCTCAGTTTGATCAACAGTTGCATCTGATATCGATGTTTTGTTAGAAAGTTTGGGAAGGGATGCAAAAAAATCGACCAGGAATTCAAGAATCGTGTGATGAAGAAATATAGTGCTGAAGGGTTAGGGTTGCCTGCTGTTCCTTCCACAGTCTGAAGCAAGTTGACATTTTCTTAATATAATGATAGTTGAAGAACACTTCAGAAGAGGTAGAATTAGAGTTCTTCAGGGTCGGGGTCACTGCAGCCATTTTCTCCTCTCATGACCTCCTCTTCCTCCTCCTCTTCCTCACGTGACCCGCTCACCTCTGACCACCTTCCTCTCCTCCTCTGCAGAAGGCAGTTGTCAGAACTGAACATTTCTGTGAAGAGAGAGATGCTCTGGTCCCTCTCCCTCTCTCCCCCCCCCCCCCCCTCTCTCTCTCCTTCTCTCCTCTCCTCTCCTCTCCTCTCCTCTCCTTGTTTCCACTGCTGTAGTTCTTCAGTTTGTCCTGAAGAGGGAGGCAGAGAGCAACATATCAACACTGAATGGAGCACTTTGTTTACTCTGAACCACACACACACACACACACACACACACACACACACACACACACACACACAGGGGTGCATTTATTTGTGTGAATGTTCATTCGTCACTTGATGCCATTTAAAGGTTTGGCAGAGAGCTCTCTCTCTCTCTCTCTGTGTGTGTGTGTGTGTGTGTGTGTGTCAGTTTACATGTTAGGCATTTAGCAGACGTTTATACTGCAGCGGTTTGATGTGAGCAGAAAGTGAAACAGTACAATAAGACTCAGTTCATGACAGATAGAGAGGGAGACAGACAGCTAGACAGACAGACAGGGAGGCAGGCAGAGAGACAGACAGTGAGACAGACAGCTAGACAGACAGGGAGGCAGGCAGACAGATTTCCACTGACTTTTACATGCATGTATGTATGTTTTTTTTGTTTGCGTATGTACATATCTGTTTATGTTTACATTATTATTAAGATATTATTAAAGATCACCAGTGTCACAACAATATTATTATTACCAGTATCATAATAACTATTATTATTATTACCAGCATCATAATAACAATATTATTATCATTACCAGCATCATAACTATATTATTATTACCAGCGTCATAACAGTATTATTATTATTATTACCAGTGTCATAACATTATTATTATTATTACCAGTGTCATAACAATATTAATATTATTACCAGCATCATAATAACAATATTATTATTATTATTACCAGCATCACAGCAATATTATTATTATTACCAGCGTCATAATAACAATATTATTATTATTATTATTACAAGCATCACAACAATATTATTATTATTACCAGCATCACAACAATATTCTTATTATTACCAGCATCATAACATTATCATTATTATTACCAGCATTATAATAACAATATTATTATTATTACCAGCGTCATAATTACAATATTATTATTATTACCAGCATCATAATAACAATATTATTATTATTACCATCATCATAACTATATTATTATTATTACCAGCATCATAACAATATTATTATTACCAGCGTCATAATAAAGAGGTATTCTTTAGAGGTAATAAAGGAGAAATAATAAAGAGGTAATAAAGGAGAAATCCATACAAGAAGTCCTTGCTCCTCTTAGGTCTGTACATTTATATCAGTAGCATCTGACTGGTGGAAGTCAATACTGGAGATCAAATCAGATCATATTAGATCATATTAGATCATATTACATCAGATCAGATTAGATCAGATTACATCAAATTAGATTAGATCAGATCACATCAGATTAGATAAGATCAGATCGCATCAAATGAGATTAGATCAGATTACATCAAATCAGATTAGATCAGATCACATCAGATTAGATTAGATCAGATCACATCAGATTAGATTAGATCAAATCGCATCAAATGAGATTAGATCAGATTACATCAGATCAGATTAGATTAGATCAGATCAAATCAGATTACATTAAATCAGATTAGATTAGATTAGATAAAATTGGGTTAAGAGTTGAGGTTAGATAGGGGTTGACCCTTATCTAGACCTAAACCTAGTCAACCTTAACCCCTACCCTTTAAGGAATTAATGTACTCCATTGAAAGTCCTCACAAGTATAGTAATACAAACCTGTGTGTGTGTGTGTGTGTGTGTGTGTGTGTGTGTGTGTGTGTGTGTGTGTGTGTGTCAGTATTTATCTGGCGTTGATACGGCGGTCTATTCCTGTCTCAATGTCGCCGGCTGTAAACCGAGAATAGAACCAACAACCAGACCTGGTCTTTACTGACTCATTAACTCTCCTGTCTGGTCTGGTCAGAACTGGACCTTGTTAACTCTCTCCTATCTGGTCTGGTCTGTACTGGACCTTGTTCACTCTGCTATCTGGTCTGGTCTGTACTGGACTTTGTTAACTCTCCTATCTAGTCTGGTCTGTACTGGACCTTGTTAACTCGTTAACTCTGCTATCTGGTCTGGTCTGTACTGGACTTTGTTAACTCTCCTATTTCGTCTGGTCTGTACTGGACCTTGTTAACTCGTTAACTCATTAACTCTGCTATCTGGTCTGGTCTGTACTGGACCTCGTTAACTCTCCTATCTGGTCTGGTCTGTACTGGACCTCGTTAACTCATTAACTCATTAACTCTGCTATCTGGTCTGGTCTGTACTGGACCTCGTTAACTCTCCTATCTGGTCTGGTCTGTACTGCACTTTGTTAACTCTCCTATTTCGTCTGGTCTGTACTGGACCTTGTTAACTCGTTAACTCATTAACTCTGCTATCTGGTCTGGTCTGTACTGGACCTCGTTAACTCTCCTATCTGGTCTGGTCTGTACTGGACCTCGTTAACTCATTAACTCATTAACTCTGCTATCTGGTCTGGTCTGTACTGGACCTCGTTAACTCTCCTATCTGGTCTGGTCTGTACTGGACTTTGTTAACTCGTTAACTCATTAACTCTGCTATCTGGTCTGGTCTGTACTGGACCTCGTTAACTCTCCTATCTGGTCTGGTCTGTACTGGACCTTGTTAACTCTCCTATCTGGTCTGGTCTGTACTGGACCTTGTTAACTCGTTAACTCATTAACTCTGCTATCTGGTCTGGTCTGTACTGGACCTCGTTAACTCTCCTATCTGGTCTGGTCTGTACTGGACCTTGTTAACTCATTAACTCATTAACTCTGCTATCTGGTCTGTACTGGACCTCGTTAACTCTCCTATCTTGGTACTTGGTGATTTTGCTTCTTATAATTTGTCAGTGATGTTTTAAACTTGTTTGATGGTTAATTAACTGTTGAACCTTTAATGGTTATTTACTAGTTTGTTTTTTGTATTTAATATATCATTTTGTCATGTTGATTTTAGACTGTAATACTTTTGTACTCTGCTATCTGGTCTGGTCTGTACTGGACTTTGTTAACTCTCCTATCTGGTCTGGTCTGTACTGGACCTCGTTAACTCATTAACTCATTAACTCTGCTATCTGGTCTGGTCTGTACTGGACCTCATTAACTCTCCTATCTGGTCTGGTCTGTACTGGACTTTGTTAACTCGTTAACTCATTAACTCTGCTATCTGGTCTGGTCTGTACTGGACCTTGTTAACTCTCCTATCTGGTCTGGTCTGTACTGGACTTTGTTAACTCTCCTATTTCGTCTGGTCTGTACTGGACCTTGTTAACTCATTAACTCATTAACTCTGCTATCTGGTCTGGTCTGTACTGGACCTTGTTAACTCTCCTATCTGGTCTGGTCTGTACTGGACCTTGTTAACTCGTTAACTCATTAACTCTGCTATCTGGTCTGGTCTGTACTGGACCTCGTTAACTCTCCTATCTGGTCTGGTCTGTACTGGACCTTGTTAACTCGTTAACTCATTAACTCTGCTATCTGGTCTGGTCTGTACTGGACCTCGTTAACTCATTAACTCATTAACTCTGCTATCTGGTCTGGTCTGTACTGGACCTCGTTAACTCTCCTATCTGGTCTGGTCTGTACTGGACTTTGTTAACTCGTTAACTCATTAACTCTGCTATCTGGTCTGGTCTGTACTGGACCTCGTTAACTCTCCTATCTGGTCTGGTCTGTACTGGACCTTGTTAACTCTCCTATCTGGTCTGGTCTGTACTGGACCTTGTTAACTCGTTAACTCATTAACTCTGCTATCTGGTCTGGTCTGTACTGGACCTCGTTAACTCTCCTATCTGGTCTGGTCTGTACTGGACCTTGTTAACTCGTTAACTCATTAACTCTGCTATCTGGTCTGTACTGGACCTCGTTAACTCTCCTATCTTGGTACTTGGTGATTTTGCTTCTTATAATTTGTCAGTGATGTTTTAAACTTGTTTGATGGTTAATTAACTGTTGAACCTTTAATGGTTATTTACTAGTTTGTTTTTTGTATTTAATATATCATTTTGTCATGTTGATTTTAGACTGTAATACTTTTGTTAAAAAAACAATTCTGTTTTGTTTGATTTGAAGCGTAAATAGAAAAAAGAAAAGAAAATGTATACAAATAACTAAATAAATAAATATTACTAATAATAATAATGCCCATACTCCATAGGCTGTGGAGTTCATCCACAAATCAAATCCTCTGTTTTAGTAAAGAAGCTCGACTTTCCATCTAATTAATTAATCCTGCAAATACATACAGCATGTACTAATACTAATATTGAAACACTCACGCGCACACACACACACACACACACACACACACACACACACTCACACACATACATTCTGGCATGGCTCACCTCTGAGAGCCTGTCACCGATAATACAGCCTGTCAGCGGTGTGTGTGTGTGTGTGTGTGTGTGTGTGCGCTGCTGGAATGTGACATTTAGAGCAGCAGAATGTGGACAGGAATACTACTGAGGTTCAGCATCATTTAATATGAACTAATATGATCCATATAATCTAATCGATACCTTCATCCATCAAAACAATTAAAAACGGATCCGTATCTGCGGATGTAAAGATGAATATAATAACTCATCTCTACTGGCTAAATTTAATACAGAAATAAAAAATAGTATATCAGAAATATTATATTTATCTCTTAAAAACATTTATAAAACAGTAGACGTCATAATGTTTATCATAAAACAATATTATCAAAGAAATAAATCAAATTTGACTTTTTCAAACCTACAGTTAAAACCAAACTGAGATAATTCATAATAAACATGAACTCTACAATAATACCTAATCACGAATATCAATAACTAATCAGAGTTCAATAAGAAATCTAATATTTCTGCTCTCTCTCTCTCTCTCTCTCTCTCTCTCTTTCGCTCTCTCTCTCTTTCTCTCTCTAGGTCTCTCTCCCTCTCTGACGTCACCAGCTGCTCGGTAACTCAGCCTCTCTTCTCTATGAGAGAAACGGAGGAAAGAAACGGAGTCGGAGCGCAAAACGGGAAAAGGTTTTCCCCAGTCGTCCCGGTCCTCCCGGTCCTCCCAGTCCTCCCGTTCCAGCTCTCCGTTCTCCTTACCGGCTGGAAACCTTCGTCAGAAGCGGAATCAGAAGTTGTGAATTTTTATTCGTCCTGTTTCTCCGCCGGCGGCTCGCGGCTCCTGGCGGACTGGAGAACATGGAGCGGGCTGGAAGTTGGCTGCTGGCTTCGCTCACTTTACTGGTTCTACTGGGATCCTCGGCGCGGGGAGAGGCGTTCAGAGGTAGGACCCTGTCCCGGTGTGTCCCGGTGTGTCCCGGTGTGTCCCGGTCTTGTAACCCGGGATAACACTCTGACATGGGAGTTGTTTCTCTGTCGGCATCCAAGTTTCCAGCAGGAAAATTTCCTCCCTTTTTTCGCCTTTTTTTTTTTCTTCCTCTTTTTTCCCTTTTCTTCTTTTCTTCCTTTCTTTCTTTTCTTCCTTTCTTCCCTTTTCTTACTTTTCCCTTTCTAACTTCCTTTCTTTTCTTTCTTTCTTCCTTTTTTATTTTCATCCTTTCATCCTTTCATCCTTTCTTCCTTTCTTCCTTTCCTCCTTTCCTCCTTTCCTCTTTTCCTCCCTTCCTCCCTTCCTCTCCGCTGTATTTCTTCAGGTTTAATATGATCTGTGGTCAGTTAGAAAGTTCACATTAAACAGATCAGAATGGAATGGATATCTTGACTAATGCTCAAGTAGTATTAATGGTACACATGTGTACTTGTACCCGCAGTATCAGGGCTGACCTGGAATACAGAGAGACAGTAGAATAGAAGAGAAGACTGTGGAATTACAGAGTACTAATACTAATACTGATAGTAATACTATAATGAATACTAATACTGATAATAATACTAGAATGAGTACTGATACGAATACTGATACCAATAGTAATACTAGAATGAGTACTAATACTAATACTGATAATAATACTAGAATGAGTACTGATACTAATACTGATATTGACAGTAATACTAGAATGAGTACTAATACTAATACTGATAAAAATACTAGAATGAGAACTGATACGAATACTGATACCAATAGTAATACTAGAATGAGTACTAATACTAATACTGATAATAATACTAGAATGAGTACTGATACGAATACTGATACCAATAGTAATACTAGAATGAGTACTAATACTAATACTGATAATAATACTAGAATGAGTACTGATACGAATACTGATACCAATAGTAATACTAGAATGAGTACTAATACTAATACTGATAATAATACTAGAATGAGTACTGATACTAATACTGATATCGACAGTAATACTAGAATGAGTACTAATACTAATACTAATACTCATAGTAATACTAAGACTACTACCATACTAAATGTTTATGTCTATCTCCAGCTGTGGAACCATAGTATACTAGTAGTACTAGTACTAATACTAGTAGTACTAGTACAGGATGCATGTGCTCCTGTCAGGGCTGAACAGACTGGCTTTGTACTGGAAGGGTCGCCCTCATTCACTCCTGTCTCTCTCTCTCTCTCTCTCTGTCTGTCTGTCTGTCTCTCTGTCTCTCTGTCTGTCTGTCTGTCTGTCTGTCTCTCTCTCTGTGTGTCTGTCTCTCTGTCTCTCTGTGTGTCTGTCTTTCTGTCTGTCTGTCTCTCTGTCTCTGTCTGTCTGTCTCTCTGTCTCTCTGTCTCTGTGTGTCTGTCTCTCTCTCTCTGTCTGTCTCTCTCTCTCTCTCTCTGTCTCTCTCTCTCTCTCTCTCTCTCTCTCTCTCTGTCTCTCTCTCTCTCTCTCTGTCTCTCTGTCTCTCTCTCTTTGTCTGTCTCTCTGTGTGTCTGTCTCTCTCTCTCTCTGTCTCTCTGTGTGTCTGTCTCTCTCTCTCTCTGTCTGTCTCTTTGTGTGTCTGTCTGTCTCTCTCTCTGTCTGTCTGTCCAGCCGTAATGTACAGCTATAACCTGAATACAGAACTATGGATATGGTGTGTGTGTGTGTGTGTGTGTGGACAGAAATGTTTGTAGATGAAATTCATTTGAATTGTTTGAACTATATGTTACTAAATGTGTTTTTCTGTACACGTTGAAGTATTTTTCATATTCATGTTAACATTCAGATGGACGATGTGTTTGTCTCGTTTTAGTAGTTTAGTTGAGACGCAGGCGAATGAAGACATACAGTCTATGATATATGATCAATATATTATATATGATCAATATATTATATGAGATCAATATATTATATAAGATCAAAATATTATATTATATAAGATCAATATATTATATGTGATCAATATATTATATATGATCAATATATTATATAAGATCAATATATATATATGATCAATATATTATATAAGATCAGTATATTATATGATCAATATATGAGTCTGGTCTGGTCTGGTCTGGTCTGGTTTAGACTGGTCTAGTGTAGTGTAGTCTAGTCTGGTCTGGTCTGGTCTGGTCTGGTTTAGTCTAGTCTAGTCTGGTCTGGTGTTGTCTAGGTTAGTCTGGTGTAGGTTAGTCTGGTCTGGTATCCTCTAGTCTGGTCTGGTCTGGTCTAGTGTAGTGTAGTGTAGTCTGGTCTAGTCTAGTCTAGTGTACTCTACTCTAGTCTAGTCTGGTCTGGTCTGGTCTGGTCTAGTCGAGTCTAGTCTGGTCTGGTGTTGTCTAGGTTAGTCTGGTGTAGGTTAGTCTGGTCTGGTATCCTCTAGTCTGGTCTGGTCTGGTCTAGTGTAGTGTGGTGTAGTCTGGTCTAGTCTAGTCTAGTGTACTCTACTCTAGTCTAGTCTGGTCTGGTCTGGTCTGGTCTAGTCGAGTCTAGTCTGGTCTGGTCCAGTCTAGGTTAGTCTGGTGTAGGTTAGTCTGGTCTAATCTAATCTAGTCTAGTCTAGTCTGGTCTGGTCTGGTCTAGGGTAGTCTGGTTTGGTACAATCTAGTCTGATCTAGTCTTGTCTGGTCTAATCTAGTCTAACCCAGTGTGGTTATTTAAGAGTCCTTTAATCCTGGTGGTTTGGAACATTTTATAAGTTCTTAAAGGTTCCATGTAGAACCATTAGAGCACCATGAAAGTTCCATGGAGAACCATTAGAGCACCATGAAAGTTCAATGTAGAACCATGTGGAACTTTGTAAAGGTTCTCTACAGCACCATGAAGGTTCTATATAGAACCATGTGGACCTTTGTAAAGGTTCTCTACAGCACCATGAAGGTTCTATATAGAACCATGTGGACCTTTCTAAAGGTTCCTATTTATTTAATATTTATTGTATTGTTTTGTACGTAACCAGTTGATTATTTCATCGTTCCGTTGGATGCAGTGAATAATTCATCCGTCAGGCTGCAGACATGAAAACAAACGGAACAATCAAAAGACCAGAGAGTTAATTCATGAAATAGTAGGTTAACATGGAACACAGCCACGGCATGTCTTCTGATGTAATAATATTAATAATAATGTGTCCTCATATATCTAAAATTATTCTGGAGTGCAGTTGATATTTCAGTACCAGTTGATTAATATGTATTTATAGATATTTTTCTATAATAATGTATCTATTTTTTTTTTTTTAAGTCAGTATATTATATTTGATTATAAACCAGTATATTAGATTTGATTATAAATCATATTTCATTATAAGTTAGTATATTATATTTTATTATAAATCATATTTCAATATAAATCAGTATATTATATTTAATTATAAGTCAGTATATTATATTTAATTATAAGTCAGTATATTATATTCTATTATAAATCATATTTAATTATAAGTCAGTATATTGTATTTTATTATAAATCATATTTAATTATAAGTCATATTTCAGTATAAGTCAGTATATTATATTTCATTATAAGTCAATATATTATATTTCAGTATAAGTCAGTATATTATATTTCATTATAAGTAATATTTCAGTATAAGCCAGTATATTATATTTCATTATAAGTCATATTTCATTATAAGTCAGTATATTATATTTCAGTATAAGTCATATTTCAGTATAAGCCAGTATATTATATTTCATTATAAGTCAGTATATTATATTTCAGTATAAGTCAGTATATTATATTTCATTCTAAGTCAATATATTGTATTTCAGTATAAGCCAGTACATTATATTTCATTATAAGTCAATATATTGTATTTCAGTATAAGCCAGTACATTATATTTCATTATAAGTCAATATATTGTATTTCAGTATAAGCCAGTACATTATATTTCATTATAAGTCATATTTCAGTATAAACCTGTTGCTGTTCCTCTGCTCGCCTGGTGGTGGCAGCATGGATCAAACCTCCTATCTGCTGGACGGACCTCGATCTCTCTCCCTCTCTCTCTAACTGTCTCTCTTTCTCTCTCCCTTCTCTCTTTCTACTCTCTGCTGTTCAGGAAGGACCGATTTCTGTCTATCTCTCTCTTAGTTTATTTTTTTCTCTCTCTACCTGTCTCTCTATCTGTCTCTCTACCCATCTCTCTTTCTGTCTCTCTACCTGTCTCTCTGTTCTTCATTTCTTCTGTCTCTCTTTAATTCTTTGATAATTTCTGTTCAGGATAGAAGGCACTCTCTCTCTTTCTTTTTGTACCTGTCTCTCTCTCTCTTTCACAACCTGTCTCTCTCTCTCTTTTGGTACCTGTCTCTCTATCTCTTTCACAACCTGTCTCTCTTTCTATCTAACTGTCTCTCTTGAAATCTCTACCTGTGTGTCTGCTAAACAAAGTGGTGCTGCAGCGATTACTGGAATGCAAACCAGTAAACCAGTTAGTAAACCAGTCAGTCAGTCAGTCAGTCAGTAAACCAGTTAGTAAACCAGTCAGTCAGTCAGTAAACTAGTCAGCAAACCAGTCAGTTAACCAGTCAGTAAACCAGTTAGTAAACCAGTTAGTAAACCAGTCAGTCAGTCAGTAAACTAGTCAGCAAACCAGTCAGTAAACCATCTAGTTAACCAGTCAGTAAACCAGTTAGTAAACCAGTCAGTCAGTCAGTAAACTAGTCAGCAAACCAGTCAGTAAACCAGTCAGTAAACCAGTTAGTTAACCAGTCAGTAAACCAGTTAGTAAACCAGTGAGTGAACTAGTCAGTGAACTAGTCAGTACACCAGTGAGTGAGCTAGTCAGTATACCAGTCAGTAAACCAGTGAGTGAACTAGTCAGTACACCAGTGAGTGAACTAGTCAGTAAACCAGTTAGTCAACCAGTAATGAACTAGTCAGTAAACCAGTGAGTGAACTAATCAGTAAACCAGTCAGTAAACCAGTGAGTAAACTAGTCAGTAAATCAGTCAGTTAACCAGTGAGTGAACTAGTCAGTAAACCAGTCAGTAAACCAGTGAGTAAACTAGTCAGTAAATCAGTCACTTAACCAGTGAGTGAACTAGTCAGTAAACCAGTCAGTAAACCAGTGAGTAAACTAGTCAGTAAATCAGTCACTTAACCAGTGAGTGAACTAGTCAGTAAACCAGTTAGTCAACCAGTCAGTAAACCAGTGAGTGAACTAGTCAGTAAACCAGTCAGTTAACCAGTGAGTGAACTAGTAGGTAAACCAGTTAGTAAACAGTCAGTCATATGTAAATATATAAGCAGGCTGTTTTATCTGTAAATTAATTGGCAACAAATAAATTAATAAATGTCTGGAGCTCGTTAGTAATTTGTTTACTGTGTGTGTGTGTGTGTGTGTGTGTGATCTTTACCGTCTACTTTGATTCAGTAAATGAAACAGGAAGCAGAGCGACAGGCTGACATGGGGGTGAGACAGACTGGTAGGGAAACAAAACCAGTAAAGGTTTATTCAAGATTCAAAACCATGACATCATGATGACATCATCATGACGGCTCCCTGCCTACAAGACCACAAACCAGTAGACGCTCTTCAGCCCGTCTCACTGCTAGCAACACCAGGATGTACTGCCTGTCTCTCTCTCCCTGTCTGCCTGTCTCTGACAACTAGGTGGTGTAATAGTTCCTCTCCAGTTGCATCATTTCTTTCGCCAGCCAGCTAGCCAGCCAGCCAGCTAGCCAGCCAGCTAGCCAGCCAGCCAGCCAGCCAGCCAGCCAGCCAGCCAGCTAGCCAGCCAGCTAGCCAGCCAGCCAGCCAGCCAGCCAGCCAGCCAGCCAGACAGACAGCTGTCTTTCTGTCTTTCTGTCTTGGGTTTGAATCCCTCTCTCTCTTCCTTCCTGTCTCTGTCATTGTCTCTCAGCCAAATGAAGCAGACATGAGATGAAATAAAGTTTACATATACAAACTGACCTCGGACCAGAGGAAGCTGACAGGCGGGAGAACAGACAGCAGCCTGGGGGTGCGTTGAAAATCTCCTCCCCTCCGTCCCTCCGTCCCTCTCTGCTGCACATATGGAAGCCTTTGGGGGCACACTGTTGTTGTTGGTGGTGTGTGTGTGTGTGTGTGTGTGTGTGTGTGATTAAGCTAGCAGAGAATGAAATTAAAATCTCCAAGGCCTGGGTCCAACATGGCCGCCACGCCCTAATAACCATGGCGATGGAGCATGGCTAATGAGTGGACAGTCGTCAGCGGTTGCTTTGGCTGTTTATTAGCTTTGTTTATAAGCTTGTTGTTGTTTAGTAGCATGTTGTTGTTTAGAAATCAGAATCAGAAACAGGTTTATTGCCAAATATGTTTTCACATACAAGGAATTTGTCTTGGTGATTGGTGCATAACAAAAACAATAAACAATAAACAATAAACAATAAACATAGAAGAATAAGAACAAAACAAGAATAAAAACTACTAAT
>JAXDDX010000101.1:1097500-1100000 GCA_034670405.1 Hoplostethus atlanticus
TGTATATATGTATATAAAGGAGGTTTTGGAGATTTCGTCCTGGATTATATTGTTATTTTAATGTCCTTATCTGTGATTCCTCCCAGGTGAATATTTCATTAATCTTCATATTGAAACATCCGCTCCTCCCTCAGATATTACAGGAATCTTCTTCTTTCTTTCTCTTCTGTCTTCCTCTCACTGCAGAGCGACGCCGTGGGGGGGGGATCAATATTTTATTAAGACTTTAACGCTTTTTATCATAATCATTATGATAATTATCAGAAAACTGCTGCCAGCCATCTGATAACTACTGACACACACACACACACACACACACACACACACACACACACACACACACTATCTATATCTCTGTGTGCATAGTGTGAATCTCAGTATGTGTGTGTCTTTCTCTATCTTTAGGTTAAGAGTGTGTATTTCTGTGTGTGTGTGTGTGTGTGTGTGTGTGTGTATCAAGCCTGTAGGGACTTCAAGCCTAGAAGCTACTACTTAACCTATATTACTACTGTAAATATTCATACGCAGCTAATATGTGCGTGTGATATTAGTGTGTGATGTGAATCATAAATATTGAACCCGTTTCTCTGAATGATCGATTTGTTTTCTTGATTAGTTTCATTATTAAAGGGAACAGGGATCAGAAGGTGACATCACTTCTGCCTATTGTAATCCATTACAGATTACTTGATATAATTATTGTATTGCATTATTGATATATTGATTATTGATTCTGAAATATGTCATAGAATGAGGTGATATTTATGAGGTGGCTAGGCACCGAGCCACTTAGCCACCTAGCCACTTAGCCACCTAGCCACCTAGCCACCTAGCCACTTAGCCACCTAGCCACTTAGCCACCGAGCCACTTAGCCACCTAGCCACCGAGCCACTTAGCCACCAAGCCACTTAGCCACCTAGCCACTGAGCCACTTAGCCACCTGGCCACTTAGCCACCGAGCCACTTAGCCACCAAGCCACTTAGCCACCAAGCCACTTGTCTACTGAACTACTACTAGTACTATTTCCTTACTAACCTAGTGGTAACACTATTACTCTACTGACTGAGTAGGAGTAGTACTAGTCTAGTACTAGTACTAGTCTTTTACTTACCAAGTAGTAATGCAGATGACACCCAGCTGATCCTGTCATTTCCCCCCTCTGACACACAAGTGGAATGCCTGCCTGGCAGACATCTCGGAGTGGATGTCGATGCACCACCTGAAGCTCAACCTGGACAAGACTGAGCTGGTGTTCCTCCCAGGGAAGGGTTGTCCGCTAGAGACCTGGCCATCACCATTGATAATGCTGTGGTGACGTCAACTCAGACTGTGAGGAATCTGGGTGTGACCTTGGACAACCAACTGTCATTCTCGGCAAACATCGCATTAGTGACACGCTCCTGCAGATTCCTCCTCTACAACATCAGGAGGATTCGTCCTTCCTCCGTTCTCTACACTGGCTCCCTGTAGCAGCTCATCCAGTTCAAGACCCTGGTGCTAGCCTATAGGGCAGTGAAAGGAACAGCTCCTTCTTACCTCCAGGCTATGGTCAAGCCTTACACCCCCACCCGACCGCAGGCTGAAAACCCTCCTCTTCAAGAAACACTACCCTGATCCTTCCTCTTCCAGAAACACTACCCTGACCCTTCCTCTTCAAGAAACACTACCCTGATCCTTCCTCTTCCAGAAACACTACCCTGACCCTTCCTCTTCAAGAAACTACCCTGACCCTTCCTCTTCTAGAAACACTACCCTGACCCTTCCTCTTCTAGAAATACTACCCTGACCCTTCCTCTTCAAGAAACACTACCCTGACCCTTCCTCTTCTAGAAACACTACCCTGACCCTTCCTCTTCAACAAACACTACCCTGACCCTTCCTCTTAGCACTTGCCTATTTGTCTTCACTTATTTGTCTGAACTCTTGTTTATTAGCTCTTGTTTATTTGATTCTCTAATTTGTCTCATTTCAATAAAAGTAGCTAGATAACTTATTGCACTTCTACCTCAGCACTGGTTCTGCTCTTAGTTGCTTGTTTAGGAAGGAAATGCACTTACGATTTCTAGTGACTAGTAGTTCTCTACCTATGTTGAATGCACTCATTGTAAGACGCTTTGGATAAAAGCGTCTGCTAAATGACTGTAATGTAATGTAATAGTAGTACTAACAAATTAGTAGTGCTATACTATACTTATCTACTTACCCAGTAGTAATACTAGTTGTCCTCTGAACCACTAGAAGTACTAGTTGTCCTCAAACATAGTAGTACTAGATGTCTGCTAACCTACTAGCAGTACCTGTAGACTGCTAATCCAGTAGTACCAGATGCTAACCTAGCAGTAGTACCTGTAGTAACTTACTAGAAGTACTAGTACTAGTCTTCTACCAACTTAGTAGTGCTAGTTTTTGTGTGGACGACCTCTTGGTTCCTAAGACGTCTTTGTACTGAGGACTAGTTTCTGGGTCATGGTGTGTGTGTGTGTGTGTGTATGTGTGTG
>JAXDDX010000101.1:1105000-1110000 GCA_034670405.1 Hoplostethus atlanticus
AGTTAGTAAAGTTAGTAAAGCTAGTAAAGTTAGTGAAGTTAGTAAAGTTAGTAAAGCTAGTAAAGTTAGTGAAGTTAGTAAAGTTAGTAAAGTTAGTAAACTAACAGGAATACTTTATTAACACTCAGAGGTCATAAATCCAAAAGCAGTGAACTAACCAGATCAAAGCGTGTGGATATGAAATGTGATGATTTTCCAACACTAACCAAATTAAAAAGCTCCTGTGAGTCGAGGTCCTGCAGTAATCTGCAGTAATCCGCTGGGATCCGCTGGGATCCGGCTGCTTGATGTTTCCTCACCAACTGATTATCATAATAATAATCATCATCATGTGTTTAACGTTAATCCGCCGGGTGTCAGATTTCACCCACCACCTACACTCTGAAAGAACAGGGTTTGTCCAAAGACCTAAAGAGGAAGTCAAATCCAGCGTGGTTCTTTGGGAGAACTGCTTTTACTACATAGAACCACAAAATGGTTCTTCAGCTGTGAACCATAGCAGAACCTTTTGGTGCTGTAAAGAACCTTTTGAACCAGCAGAACCACACCGGGTTCACCATAGAGAACCTAAAGGGTTCCTCACAGCACCATGAAGGGTTCTGCTGCCTAGAACCTTTAAATTCAGAGTGCAGATGATGATAATAGTGTGTATAATGTTAATCTGTGGCAGGTCGGCCATTTTCTTCGTTCTTTAGCTTCTCTCTCTCTAATCTGCGAGTGAGCAAGGTTGTTGTCAACAGGAAACTACCCAGCATGCCTCAGCACTAAGCACTAACACTTTGTTCCCACAATCCCCTTCTGTTGGAGGGGGCTGCGGTGTCAGGGAAAGAGGGATTACTTTAGAAGAAAAGAGAGAAAGGGAATTAGAGGAGAGGGGGGAGGGAGGAGGGAGGAGGAGATAAGAAAAGGAGGAGAGAAGGAGGGGAAGATATTAGTGTGTGATGGAGGAGCACAGAAAAGGACGAGAGGAGGAACAGAGGGGAAGGAGAGAGAAGAGGAGGTGGGAAGAGGGAATGAGAGCATGCATGGCGAAGAGGAGCTAGGGAGGAGGAGGTGGTAGAAAGGATGAGAAGGTAGGAGGTGACAGTAGGAGGTGACGGTAGTAGGTGATGGGAGAGAGGATGTTATAGTAGGAGGTGATGTGAGGAGGTGATGGGAGGGAGGAGGTGATGAGAGGAGGTGACGGTAGTAGATGGTGGGAGTAGGTGACGGTAGGAGGTGATGGGAGGGAGGAGGTGATGAGGAGGAGGTGGTGGTAGGAGGTGACGGTAGTAGATGGTGGGAGGAGGTAACGGGAAGAGGTGATGGGAGGGAGGAGGTGATGAGGTCATGGGAGGAGGTGATGGTAGGAGGTGACTAGAGGAGGTGATGGTAGGAGGTGACTAGAGGAGGTGACGGGAGGGAGGAGGTGACGGGAGGAGGTGATGGGAGGGAGGAGGTGACGAGAGGAGGTGATGGTAGTAGATGGTGGGAGGAGGTGACGGGAAGAGGTGACGGGAGGGAGGAGGTGATGAGGAGGTCATGGGAGGAGGTGATGGTAGGAGGTGACAGGAGGAGGTGATTAGAGGAGGTGATGGGAGGAGGTGATGGGAGGGAGGAGGTGACAGTAGTAGATGGTGGGAGGAGGTGACTGTAGGAGGTGACGGTAGGAGGTGATGGGAGGAGGTGATGGGAGGGAGGAGGTGACGAGAGGAGGTGACGGTAGTAGATGGTGGGAGGAGGTGACGGGAGGGAGGAGGTGATGAGGAGGAGGTGATGGGAGGAGGTGATTGGAGGAGGTGATTGGAGGGGGTCTCTCTGTCTCTCTCTCTTTCTTGTCCTCATCTTTAATCTGATGCTGCTGGTTTATGATCTGTCCTAATCTCATCCCTATTCTTCGTGTGTGTGTGTGTGTGTGTGTGTGTGTGTGTGTGTCCCATCTGTTGAGTCAGGGATTATTTTGAATTTGAACCTACATTTACATATCTGTCTGTCTGTCTGTCTGTTAGTGGTAACCATGGTAACAGGCCTCCTCCATGTATTTATCCTGGATCAATATGACAGTAGTAACCATGGTAACAATTACAGTACTACAGTGGTAACCATGGTATCAGGTAGTAGTACTATAGTAGTAACCATGGTAACAGTTACAGTACTACAGTGGTAACCATGGTATCAGGTAGTAGTACTACAGTAGTAACCATAGTAACAGTTACAGTACTACAGTGGTAACCATGGTATCAGGTAGTAGTACTACAGAATCAGAATCAGAAACAGCGGGGGGTGGGGGTTGGTCCATGTTAGCGGGGGACCCGGGCCTTGTTGATCAGGCCGGTAGCAGAAGGAAAGAAGCTGTTCTTGTGGCGTGAGGTTTTGGTCTTGATGGACCGCAGCCTCCTACCAGAGGGGAGTGACTCAAAGAGTTTGTGTCCAGGGTGGGAGGGGTCGGCTACAATCCTACCTGCACGCCTCAGGGTCCGGGAGGTGTACAGGTCCTGGAGAGATGGCAGATTGCAGCCAATCACCTTCTCAGCAGAGCGAATGACACGCTGCAGTCTGCCTTTATCCTTGGCAGTGGCAGCAGTGTACCAGATGGTGATGGAGGAGGTGAAGATGGACTCAATGATGGCGGTGTAGAAGTGCACCATCATCGACTTTGGCAGGTTGAACTTCTTCAGCTGCCGCAGGAAGTACATCCTCTGCTGTGCTTTTTTGGTGATGGAGCTGATGTTCAGCTCCCACTTGAGGTCCTGGGTGATGATGGTACCCAGGAAGCGGAAGGACTCCACAGTTTATTAGCGTAAATCAACGTAAATCGCGAAATGTCTCCGTGTAGCTACGCAGAGAAAGGGTTTATGGGTAAGCGCAGCCTGCAGATGCTCCAGACGGGTCAACGCACCTCCCAGAACTCAACAACGCACCGCTGCAGTCGTGTGCAGCAACCAACTGCAGATTAGTTGAGCCGGGGAGTCTAGCCAGGTGTGTCGGGGGTGTGGCCAAGACCCAAAACATAGCAACGCAGCAGTTTGAGGAGCGACTCTGAGGTTCACAGGGTCCCAGGACCACCAGTCCGACAGGAGGACCATGTCATGGTGATCACCTCCGGGAATCTCAACTGCTTCCTTGGGCCGTGCTGACTCCAGGACGGTGTCTCTGCTGGGCTGGGCGGCTCCCCCTCCCTGACAGATGCGATGGTGATGCTAGCCCTTGGTGTTCTTGCAGCACCAGTAGCGTCCTCCTCCCAGGGCTTTGGGGCAGCTGAGGATGTTGCAGCTTTGCTCCAGGTGAAGATGGGATGGGCTCTGTGGCACATGGTAGACGCTCTTATCAGGAAACTGATGAGCTCAGGCCATGTGACCGTCGCTGCTCCTCGACAGTCACCTGGAGACAAATCTACCTGAACAGTGTGATCAGGTTCACTTTTACTGAGAACGTTACTGGATGGATCTACAGACACACCACAACAACCTGGTTCAGATAGTCAACTGGTTCTACTGACACATTACTAACTAACAGACTGACCCTGGATCAGATGGTTGGTAGACTGATGATGGATCAGATGGTTGGCAGACTGATGATAGATCAGATGGTTGGTAGACTGATGATGGATCAGATGGTTGGCAGACTGATGAGGGATCAGATGGTTGGTAGACTGATGAGGGATCAGATGGTCGGTAGACTGATGAGGGATCAGATGGTCGGTAGACTGATAAGGAATCAGATGATCGGTAGACTGATGAGGGATCAGCTGGTCGGTAGGCTGATGAGGGATCAGATGGTTGCTAGACTGATGATGGATCAGATGGTTGGTAGACTGATAAGGAATCAGATGGTAGGTAGACTGATGAGGGATCAGATGGTCGGTAGACTGATGAGGGATCAGATGGTCGCTAGACTGATGATGGATCAGATGGTCGGTAGATGGTCGGTAGACTGATGAGGGATCAGATGGTCGGTAGACTGATGATGGATCAGATGGTCGGTAGACTGATGAGGGATCAGATGGTCGGTAGACTGATGAGGGACCAGATGGTTGGTAGACTGATCTAGATTCTATTTCAGACCCTCAACAGAAAGAGTCTAGTGGTTGTAGATATCGTCTCCTCTTGTCCTTGCCAGGAGGAGTTACAGCCCAGAGAGGATGAGGGGCGGTGATGGTGTGTGTGTGTGTGTGTGTGTGTGTGTGTGTGTCTGTGTGTGCGGCTTTGTGTGTGTGTGTGTTAAGGGGTAATTATTACTAATTAGCATATTATTCTAATACCGTCATATATACACCCTGAAGTACAGCCTGATAGCAGTGATAGCATAACAACACACACACATAAACACACACACACACACACACACACACACACACACACCCAGAGGCACTGGGCTGAATGTTGCATTATTAATTTTTAGCCTACGGCAACTTAGCTAGCCGTGCTAACGCTAACGCTATTAGCACCCAGTTACTGTGAGTCTGGAGATCACAGTTTACAGCAACACACAGAAAGACAGATAGGAAGGGGGGGGGGGGGTGTTGCTGGCCCTCTCTGCCACTTAACACACACAGTACGAGTAGCAATGGAAGAACTTAGACTGAAGCTGACAGAAAACAGAATAGGGAAGTGAGACGGGGTTGTGAGGCGGGGGGGTGGAGGGTGTGTGTGTGTGTGTGTGTGTGTGTGAGACGGGGACGTGAGACGGGGACGTGAGACGGGGATGTGAGACGGGGGGTGGGGGGGTGCGGTGGAGGGGGGTGTGTGTGTGTGTGAGAGAGACGGGGACGTGAGATGGGGATGTGATTGGGGAAGTTCAGCATGGACCAACCTGGTAACCTGGTGGGAACCACTTCATTCACCCAATTATTATTAAACCTGTCACTAAACTAAACCTTTCATTAAACTAAACCTGTCATTAAACTAATCTAAACCTGTCACTAAACTAATCTAAACCTGTCACTAAACTAAACCGTCACTAATCTAAACCTGTCACTAAACTAATCTAAACCTGTCACTAATCTAAACCTGTCACTACCG
>JAXDDX010000101.1:1115000-1135000 GCA_034670405.1 Hoplostethus atlanticus
CGGTTGAACACCAGACGAGCTGCAGCTTTCTGAACAAGCTCCAGAGGTCTGATGGCAAACGCCGGGGCACCAGCAAGGAGGGAGTTGCAGTAGTCCAGGCGGGAGATGACAAGAGCCTGGATGAGCACCTGCGCTGCCTTGTCAGTGAGGAAGGGGCGAATCCTCCTGATGTTGTAGAGGAGGAATCTGCAGAAGCGTGTCACTGATGCGATGTTTGCCGAGAACGACAGTTGGTCGTCCAGGGTCACACCCAGATTCCTCGCAGTCCGAGTTGACGTCACCACAGCATTATCAATGGTGATGGCCAGGTCTCGGTGCGGACAGCCCTTCCCCGGGAGGAACATCAGCTCAGTTTTGTCCAGGTTGAGCTTCAGGTGGTGCATCGACATCCACTCCGAGATGTCTGCCAGACACGCAGCAATGCGTGCCTCCACTTGTGTGTCAGAGGGGGGAAATGACAGGATCAGCTGGGTGTCATCTGCATAGCAGTGGTAGGAAAAGTCGTGTGAATGGATAACAGAACCAAGAGATGTTGTGTAGAGGGAAAAGAGGAGAGGGCCTAGAACCGAGCCTTGCGGAACCCCAGTAGTGAGCCTGCGTGGTTCTGACACAGACCCTCTCAGCGTCACCTGGTAGGAGCGATCCGTTAGGTAGGATGCAAACATGGAGAGTGCAGAGCCTGAGACACCCATCCCCTCAAGGGTGGAGAGGAGGATCTGGTGGTTCACCGTGTCAAACGCTGCAGACAGGTCCAGGAGTATCAGGACAGAGGAGAGAGAGTTCGCTCTAGCGGCATGGAGCGACTCCGTCACTGCCAGGAGGGCAGTCTCGGTCGAGTGACCCACTTTGAACCCAGACTGGTGGGGATCCAAGAGGTTGTTCTGGTGGAGGTACAAGGACAGTTGCTTGAAGACAGCACGTTCAAGAGTTTTTGATAGGAAGGGTAGAAGGGAAACCGGTCTGTAGTTCTTGACCTCAGAGGGGTCAAGTGTTGGTTTCTTCAGAAGGGGGGTGACTCTGGCAGTCTTGAAAGCAGAGGGAAAGCATCCAGACACCAGAGACGTGTTGATGAGGTGGGTCAGGAAGGGAAGGAGTTCAGGTGCAGTAGACTGAAGCAGAGTGGATGGGACCGGGTCAAGGGAGCATGTGGTGGGGCGGCTAGATGTAACAAGGTGAAGGACCTCGTCTGGGGAGAGGGGAGAAAAATGGGATAGGGAGGGAGGTGGGGAGGGAAAAGGTGGAGAGGGTGGTAGAGAGGAATGGGTGGAAGGCAGATAGGTGTGGTTGGTGCGCAGGGCACCAGCCGGGGGGTGAGGGAAGGAGGATCGGATATCGTTGACCTTCTTGTCAAAGAAGTTGGCGAAGTCGTCAGGGCGGAGGGAGGAGGTGGGAGGAGGGGGTGGGGGTTGGAGGAGGGAAGAGAAAGTTTCAAAGAGTTTTTTAGGGTTGGAAGCAGAAGTTTGAATTTTAGTGCAGAAGAAAGCAGCTTTAGCAGCAGATAGAGAGGAGGAAAAAGTGGAAAGGAGAGATTGGAAGGTAAGAAGGTCCTCCGGGAGGTTGCCATTTCTCCATTTGCGCTCAGCCACTCTCAGGCTCCATCTCTCAGTACGCACTGAGTCCGACAACCAAGGGGCAGGTGGAGTTTGGTGTGCAGGCCTGGAGGTGAGGGGACAGAGATGGTCCAGAGAAGAGGACAGAGTAGAGAGAAGAAGATCAGTGGCAGTATCAGGGGATAGAAGAGAAAAAGATTCAGGGGCAGGGAGAGCAGAGAGAACAGAAGAGGAAAGATCAGTGGGAGAGAGCGAGTGGAGATTGCGACGAGAAGAAACCATGTGGGTAGGGAGATGATGTGAGGGGGGAGAGGAGAGAGAGAGAGTGTAGGACATGAAGTAGTGGTCAGAGAGATGAAGAGGAGTGACGGAGAGGTTGGCAGTAGAACAGTGTCTGGTGAAGATTAGGTCCAGTTGGTTGCCAGCCTTGTGGGTAGGAGGAGATGGGGAGAGGGCTAGGTCGAAGGAGGCGAGGAACAAAAGAAGAAGGTCAAGCTTCTCAGTCTGGATGTTGAAGTCACCGAGAAGGATGAGTCCAGAGCCATCGTCAGGGAAGTGGGAGACTAGTGTGTCAAGCTCCTCCAGGAACTCACCAGCAGGGCCTGGTGGGCGGTACACAACCGCGATGGTGAGCTTGACTGGATGAGAAACAGTGACAGCATGAAATTCAAAGGAGGAAGGAGAGAATTGTGGCAGAGAAAAAAGAGAGTATTTCCATTTGCTGGAAATTAGCAGGCCAGTACCACCGCCTCGCCTCGCAGCTCTGGGAGTGTGAGAGAAAGAGTACACATCTGACAGAGCAGCGGGCGTGGCAGTGTTTTCTGGGGTGATCCAAGTCTCAGTTAGAGCAAGAAAGTTGAGGGAGAGCAGGGATGCGTAGCCTGAGATGAACTCAGCTTTCGGCACAGCCGACTGGCAGTTCCACAGCCCCCCTGCCACCACTTGCTCAACGCAAGTTGAGAGAGTAGGATAGATGAGATTAGTGGGGTCACGGCGTCTGGGTGTGACCCAGCGTCTGTGCGACCACCGGAAAGAGGAGAGGACAGGAATAGGAAGCAGACACATGGTAGATCACAATACAATGATACGGTTTATGAAGAGAAGAAGCACCTAATCTTCGGAGGTCGTTCTTAGAAGAAGTCGGGCTTGAAAAAGTCGCCTGTTGCCTTTGTTCACCAAGCCTTCGTTTGCCTGACACTTGAAAGCTGGCGCTTTCAAAGCAGCAGTGGTTTAAGACATACCCTCGAACTTGCCAATCAGAGGACATACCCTCAAACTTGCCAATCAGAGGACATACCCTCGAACTTGCCAATCAGAGGACACATCCTCGAACTGGCCAATCAGAGGATATACCCTCGAACTTGCCAATCAGAGGACATACCCTCGAACTGGCCAATCAGAGGACATACCCTCGAACTTGCCAATCAGAGGACACATCCTCGAACTGGCCAATCAGAGGATATACCCTCGAACTTGCCAATCAGAGGACATACCCTTGAACTGGCCAATCAGAGGACATACCCTCGAACTTGCCAATCAGAGGACATACCCTCGAACTTGCCAATCAGAGGATATACCCTCGAACTGGCCAATCAGAGGACACATCCTCGAACTGGCCAATCAGAGGGCACATCCTCAAACTGGCCAATCAGAGGTCACATCCTCAAACTAGCCAATCAGAAGCCACATCCTTAAACTGGCCAATTAGAGGTTACACATAGTAGAAGCACAGTTGAACACGACACTGCAGACAAATGTGTTCTCACTATGGCTTCATTGTTCCTGCGCTTCCACTCCACACCAGCGGGGGCAGAACAGCGTCTGGGTGAGAGGGACCCAGTAGATCCACAGCGGATCTCCAAGCTGAAGATTCAGAGCATGGAGATGTTTATGTCTTCTGAGACTGGGCCTCCACATATGTGTGTGTGTGTGTGTGTGTGTGTGTGTGTTTGTGTTTGTGTTTGTGTGTGTGTGTGTGTGTGTTGGGATCAGTGCCAACAGCAGGGAGGGAAAATTCCAGGGAACATTTTCAGTGAAGCATCATTAATCTTCATCTGAACACTAACTAGTATCTGTACCTTAACTGTACTAATTACTATTACTATTACTACTATTACTACAACTAGTACTACCACTACTACTACTACTACTACTCCTGCTGTTGCTACTACTACTACTATTACTAGTACTAGTATGATTACTACTGTACTATGATAAATATAGTGTATTGCGTTTTCTCTGCTCAAAAAACCACTAAACCCAGTAGACTGTGTGTGTGTGTGTGTAGGGTAGTTAACATGCTCGCGGTCACTCAGAGTTGGGAAATACTGAACAACAAAACTCTGTGTTAGAGAGAGAGAGAGAGAGAGAGAGAGTGAGAGAGAGAGAGAGTGAGAGAGAGTGAGAGAGATAGTGTATTACACAGTGAGAAAACCACATAGTGGAGAGTAATTTTTCTATTCAGGCCCAGATGTTTTCACTCAGTCTTGCATACTTGAGAGAGAGAGAGAGAGAGAGAGAGAGAGAGAGAGATAAAAAGAGAGGAAGAGGGTGAAAGAGGAGTGTGGCTCCACCCAGGCACTCTGCCAGGTCACTAATAGACACCATGTTTATACAGCAGTGTGTGTGTGTGTGTGTGGAGCTGATCTCTACCCATCAGGGACAGACTGAAGCAGTATCAGCAGTCAGAGTAGATCTCTGCTCCACTGGGATTGGCTGAGAGTTAATAGATTACAGTGGAATAGGGATTGACACAGTAATCCAGGGCCCACCAGCACACTGAGCAGATCTCTGCACCGCAGGGATCAACTAAATGTTATCAGATCTCTACGGACTGGGGATGGACTGTAATGGACCCAGACCAGCGGAGCTTCATCAGTCATGTTTCATATTCTCTCATTTGATTTATAATTTGTATCGAGGCTGAGAACAACCTGGTTCAGTTAGTCCACTGGTTCTGTTGACACATTATGAACTAACAGACTGATCCTGGATCAGATGGTTGGTAGAACTAGAAAGATCTTGTTGTCTTCCCGATACGTTGCAGCAAAGCAGCACTATGATGAGACTAAATCCAGTAGATCTCTGTAGACTGAGACTGAGCAGCTTCTCTCTGCTGGATCTAGAGTTCTTTCTTTCATCGCTCTGTGTGCCTCTACACACACACACACACACACACACACACACACACACACGGCGATTATAAATCATGTGTGTGAGGGCGATATCAGCATCCATCACGCTGTGTGTGTCAGAAGCAGCCTATAGCGTGCTATAGCTCCGCCTCCACATGTAATAGCTGTCGCTATAGTAACCCTATCAGGCGTGTCTTTAGCGTGTTATCGTGGACTTCCTGTGTGTGTTTAGGTCAAAGGTCAAAGGTCAGGATGGGGTTCAGAAACAGTATTCAACACCCCCGCCCCCAGCACACACACACACACATTTTTTATTTCATCATTCTTACTGTTAGTGAGATTGTTGTAACTACGGCAACACCTCCCAGTAGTGTAATAAGTGTGTGTGTGACATTCCATGCTGCTTCTCATTTCCTGTTTGTGGTCACACACACACAGAGAGAGAGAGAGAGAGAGAGAGAGAGAGACCTGTAGTTAGAGTGAGTCACATTAACCAAGTTATGATTGGTATGACCTTTGACCTACTAGTCTGTCAAGACACACACACACACACACACACACACACACACACACACACACACACACACACTTTGTCAACACCAAAATGATATTACCTACTGGTTCACATACTGACTGACTGTGTGTGTTTAGCATGTTTGATACTGTGTGTGAACAGCTGTTCTCTGTCTGTCTGTCTGTCTGTCTGTCTGTCTGTAGTTAATGACGTCTGTATGGATTCACAGTTAAATAAAGTTTTTCTCTTCCATTCAGTGTGAATGCAAATAAACTTGTAGATTCATTGTTGACCTGAGGCGAACCAGAAACTCATAACGCAGCGGAGCGAGAGCCAATCAGCTTCAAGCAGGACTGTGTTTCTTTCCAAAATGGCTGCCAGACTCATCGTAGCGGCAGGTCAGCAGGTTTGACGTCTGAGGAGTTTATTAAAGCTTGAGACACCGTGCAGCAAACCCGCCTATCAGCGTGGTTGGTCCTCGGTTAACCAGGGATGCAGCTAGGAATTATGGGTCCTCTGAGCAAATAGGAAATGAATGGCAGCGCCAGCGGCAAGCGTTTTTGGCGCTGATCACGTGAAGGGCGCTATGACAGGGAAGAGGAAAGTAAGATGGCAAATGAGACTAAAATAGAAGGAGAGAAAGAAAGGGATGAAATGAAGAGGTGAAGAAGGAACAAGCGAAGTAAGCAAGGAAACAAAAAGGGATGAAGGGGACTAATGAAGGAAACCAAGGCAGGGAGGAGCTATAGCTGGAACCTTTTATTTATTATTATCTTTAAATGTTTTTGACTCCTCTCCACTTTACTCATTGATTTGATTTGATAACATTAAAGAAATTCATTTAACAGAAATTGCAATTGCATGCAAGCACAAAGAGATCCTCCAATAAACAATGAGTGGTTATTAGTTAGACTCTGAATTATCATCCAATCAATTTCTGTACTTTTATCTTTAATATCTTCTAACATGTGATCTGGGGCCGACCACGTCCTCTGGATGAGATGCTCGTATAGATGAAAGTATCAAACCACCTGTTAAAAGGCACCAGAATACAGGAAATGACATCGACTCTGTTAAAAGTTTCTGGAGGAGGACCCCCCCAGAGGACCCCCCCAGACCCCCCCTTTCAATGTTTCCCTTTGTCCCGAATGTCCACCGGTACCACCGGATACTGGTGGATGTATGTGAGTGTATTTGTGAATGTATTTGTGAATGTATTTGTGAGTGTATTTGTGAATGTATTTGTGAATGTATTTGTGAGTGTATTTGTGAGTGTATTTGTGAGTGTATTTGTGAAGCCTCTCTGAACTAATTTTATTGATCTTTCTGTCTTTATTTTCCATTACTGCGACCTGATTGGTCAGAAGGAGCCGTCGGCCGGTCGCCTGCTGTGACTTTTCACAAAGTTTTATTTGTTTGCAGCTTTGCAGATTTCAACCTCACAGACCCCCCCCAACACCTCCCCCCCTCTAACATCTCCCCCCCCCTCCTCCTCTACCCCCCCTCCTCCTCTACCTCCCCCTCCTCCTTTAACACCTCCCCCCTCCTCTACCCCCCTCCTCCTCTACCCCCCCCCCCCCAGCTCCATCGCCTCACTTAATGCTGCATTATGTCAGGAGAGGAGAGGAGTGTTAGTTATTGATTAGTTGAACAGTGAATAGAGAGGGCAGACGATCAATAGCAGCACATTATGATTAATTACTGCTGGTAATACTGCTGTCACACACACACACACACACACACACACACACACACCTATTCCCTCTCTCTCCCACAAACAGAGAGAGGGGTTTTGTCTTTCTTTATGCTCCTGGGACTGTTTCTCTCTTCTCATTCACATTGTAATCCCTGTGTGTGTGTGTGTGTGTATGTGTGTGTGTGTGTGTGTGTGTGTGTGTGTGTGTGTGTGTGTGTGTGCCCTCAGGGTGTATATTCCCCTCTCATCACTCCAGCTCTCTGCCAACACACGACTAAGAGTGAGAGAGTGTGTTTGGTATGTGAGTGAATGACAGTGGAAGCTCTGAGCTGTGTGTGTGTGTGTGTGCGTGTGTGTGTGTGTGTGTGTGTGTTCTAGCAAATTGAACAACAGTTATCGTGTCTCGGATCTCATAAAAGCAGTGGTGCAGAGATTGTGTGTGTGCCTGTGTGTGTGTGTGTGTGTGTGTGTGTGTGTGTGTGTGTGTATGTGTGTGTGTGTGTGACAGATCCCTGGAGGTGTGTGTTTCTCTCATTTCCTGTTGAGGCGAGTCGAGGCGAAGAACGCCCGACAACAATCTAGTCGCTCGGAAACACAAAATGCTGCTTTTGTTTTCCTCTGGTGGAACGAGGCAGAAACAAATGAAGAGAGAGAGAGAGAGAGAGAGTGTGTGTGTGTGTGTGTGTGTGTGTGTGTGTTTATTCTTCCAATAGAGAAACTGAACAGCTTGATAGTGTCTGATGTGATGATCTGATGCAGGTTGATTGATGATACTGTATATTGATTGTTAGAATTTATCAATAATACACTGGGAGGAGCTTAACGCGTTACTAGTAGTAATTGTAGCAGTAGTAATAGTAGTAGTACTCGTAATACTAGTCGTATTGGTAGTAATATTAATAGTAGTAATAGTAATACTAGTAGTATTAGTATTAATAGTAGTAGCAGTAATAGTAGTAGTATTAGTAGTACTAGTAGTATTTGTATCTTTCTAGGTTTACTGCAACATTTACTTTACTTTTCAGTTTTATTTCATCCTTTTTTTTTTACTCCTTTAAACGTTTATAATCTTTAATATAGTTTCATTTTTATTGATTAGTGTCATATTGTGTCATAGTGTTTATGTCATATTTACCAAACCATTGTTATTATGCAACGGCATGAAAAGAGAAGCTGCAACGACACACACACACACACACACACACACACACACACACACACACACACTCTCTCATACACACACACACTCTCTCTCCGCAGTTCAGTGTGTGTCGGACGATCAGGAAGCTGAGATTGCTTTTCTGTCTGTTGTCCTCTGGGATAGACGACTGACCGTGTGTGTGTGTGTGTGTGTGTGTGTGTGTGCTATCTGCAGGTCAGAGCCAAATGGGGGTGTAAATTAACACTAGGGGTTTCCCCATGAAGAGAGCAAGGGCAGATAGATTGTGTGTGTGTGTGTGTGTGTGTGTGTGTATAATGTGCCTTCTGTTACAAAGGCAGAAAATGAGCCTTCCAGCCATTTAATGTCAACACTTTGAGATGACAGCTACAAACACTCACACACACACACACACACACTCACACTTACACTCACACTCACACGCACACTCACAAACACACTCACTCACACTCACACACACACACACACACACAGACTCAGAGATTCCACACGCCTGCTGCAGTCATTACATTGAAGAGGCTGACAAGGCGTCAAAGCCCCGATGTCACAAAATATATTTACGCACACACACACACACAAGCACACACACACACACACACACACACACACACACACACACATATAGTGTTTGAGTGATGAATGGAGGGATTTAGATGTCTTTGAGTCACAGTATAAGCAGGGTTTACATCTATTATCTCTGTGTGTGTGTGTGAGTGTGTGTGAGTGTGTGTGAGTGTGTGTGAGTGTGTGTGTGTGAATGTGTGTGTCCAATCTCTACACATCTCCTCTGGATGCGTTCAGCTCTGAGGGTCTGAGTCTCTCTCGCGTCTTTAAAAGCCTGCAGTTCCCCATAGGAATGTGTGTGTGTGTGATGTGTGTGTGTGTGTGATGTGTGAGTGTGCTTGTGTGTGTGTGTGTGTTACCAGCAGGGGGGATGCTTGGAACTGGTTGTAAACTGTCTCACTCAAAAGATATGTTTCACTCTGTTCTCTCTACCTGTCTCTCTGTGTTCTTCGTACCTGTCTCTCTTTCTCTCTCTCTCTACCTGTCTCTCTTTCTCTCTCTCTCTCTACCTGTCTCTCTTTCTCTCTCTCTACCTGTCTCTCTCTGTCTCTCAGTTTCAATCTAGTTTGCTTTCTTGATGAAGGTTACTACAGTGTTGTCAAAGCATCTGGAAACAACGAGATTACAAAAAGAAACAGGATACAAGGATAATACAAATACTGGTCAGCAGAGGATCATAAATAATAACAGATAATAGAAGAAATAAAAGAAGTCAAGATAATAACTATTTTCCCATCAGGTGATTGGTTGTTCTATCTCTCGCTCTCTCCCTCCCTCTCTCTCTGCCTCTCTCTCCTGCTGTATTCCAGCTCTGGAAACATCAAGTGTTTTAGTGTAAGGATGCCAGTCACCTGCTGACATCAGGTCAGGCGGAGGCTCAAGTGGAGACCTCCAGCCCAGGCTTTGTTATGTAAGTTAAGGAATAGGTTAACTGGACTCTCCCTACTGGGACTACCACAGAGCCTTAGCTTTAGTTGTGTCAGCCTATGCAGATGACACCAATGTATTTATAAAGGATCAGAATGATGTCCAGGCTTTAGTTCATGGTTCAGAGATGTTTGAAAAGGCCACCTCTTCCAAGGTAAACTAGGAGAAGAGTGAGGCTGTACAAGTTGGGCAACGGCAGGAGAGGGCATCTCCCAGTCTGCCTGGGGGTCTTTTCGGAAAAAATGGAAGAAACCATGGGGGCTACTCAGAGGCAGGATGCTAGTATCCATCGGCAGGAACCTGAGCTAGGATGAGTTAACTGGTCTACCCTTACTCTGAGAAGAGACTGAGCCACTCCCTCAAGGCTGGTCAAATGACAGAGAGAATAAATGGGTTTTTAGCCTTGACTTAAAGACTTCGATAGAGCCTGCCTCTCTGACTGAGGCAGCAGACTGTTCCAGAGATAGGGAGCCTGGTAAGAAAAGGCTCTGTTACCTGCAGTTTTCTTTTTGACTGCTGGGATAGACAGGTAGCCAGCGTCCTGAGATCTGAGGGCGCGTGGCGGTTTATAAGGTTTAATCAGATCTGATCAGTAGGACGGTGCCATCCCATGTAATGATTTATATGTAAGTAGAAGCACCTTGAAGTCACACCTGGCCTGAATTGGTAGCCAGTGTAATGAGGACAGGATGGTTGTTATATGGTCGAATTTTCTAGTTTTGGTCAGGATTCTGGCAGCAGCATTCTGGACCAGTTGTAGTTTTTTAGTGTGCCCAGTAGCTAAGCCTGAAAAGAGGACATTGAAATAATCGATTGTCGATGATACAAAGGCATGTACTAAAATTTCTGCGTCTGCCTCTGTTAGCATGGGTCGAATCTTGGCAATATTGCGAAGATGATAAAATGCTGTTTTAGTGGTCTCCTTAATGTGCAACTCGAATGAGAGGGTAGGGTCGAATTTTACCCCAAGGTTTTTAACGTATGGGCTCTGGGAGATTACACAACTATCAAAGTTAAGAGTACTATTCTCAAACAAACGTCTATGTCTATCTCGTCCTACAATCAGCATCTCAGTTTTGTTGCCATTAAGAACTAGGAAGTTTAGGGACATCCAACATTTGACCTCCGATAGGCAGGCCTCTAGTTTTTGAAATTGGGTGTTATCGGTTGGTTTGACTGGTATGTAAATTTGGGTGTCATCAGCATAACAGTGGAAGTTAATGCCAAATTTGCAAATGATGCCACCAAGTGGTAGATAGAGAATAGCAGTGGTCCTAGGACAGAGCCTTGTGGCACACCAAAGTCCATATTGCAACACATGTTGTAGATAAGACCTAAACCAAGAAAGTGCTGATCCCCGGATACAATATAATTTTCAAGACGATTCAAGAGTATCGACTGATCAATTGTGTCGAAGGCTGCACTCAGATCAAGTAGCAATAATGCTGAGGTTGAGTTGGAGTCAATAGTTAACAGAAGATCATTGACCACTCTCGTGAGTGCAGTTTTGGTCGAGTGAAAGGATCTAAAGTCAGATTGAAAGGGATCAAATAGGTTGTTTTTTGACAGAAAATCTGTAAGTTGACTTACTGTTCGTTCAAGTATTTTGGAGAGGAACGGCAGATTTGAGATTGGTCTATAGTTGAAGTACTTCGCGATCAAGGTTTGTTTTTTTCAGTAATGGCTTGATCACGGACGTTTTAAAGGCAGAGGGCACAGTGCCAGTGGAGAGCGACCGGTCTACATAGAGATGGCTGCTACCCCAGTTGTCATATAGGGAAGGATTCTGGTTGCCAATAATTTGGTTGCTTTGACGTTGTGGCACAGACTTGTGGTCTTACCAAGGAGCCTCACTGAGGAAGTACAGTACACTATTGTTGACTTGTTCTGGTCTGGTCTGGATTCAGGCAGCAGCTCTGTACCTACCAGTGCATGAAGGTGGACAAGGCTAAATAGACATTTCTTCAAGGGTGATGGCCTTCAGGCTCCAAGCTGCACCAAGTTTTATTAACTACTGTGGACTGAGCTGGTTGGATACAGCTGGACTGCTGCTGAGGAGGGCTGGTTGCCTCAACTATAGCCCCGTTTCGACCGCGAGAACTTTCCCCAGGGACTAGGGACTTTTGGAGGGACTTTTGGAGGTACTCAATGCGTTTCGATCGCAGGGAACCGGTTCTAAATTAAGTACCGGGGACCTTTTTACCCCCAAAAATAACCGCCACCTACTGGACTGGAGTGGAGCTTTTTCATACGTCAGCGGACTTATTTGCCTAATCTTCGCGGGTCTTTGGACCGTGGTCGAAACGGAGACAACAACGGGCTGACGGTACTTTTAGTCCCTTGAAAAGTACTTCCTGGGACTAAAGTCCCGGGTACTTTGGGTCGAAAAGGGGCTTATGATAAGAAGCTGATCCTGCTGCAACACGAGGAACTGGACTGGACTGGATTGACTCCATTTTGCCAGTTTTACAAGCATGGCAGGTTCTCAAGGCAACTCGGATCTGCAACCTGGGATCTGGATTTTTGAGGAACGTTTGTTTTATAATTCTGTCCTCTGCCCGCCTGCGGTCTTGCCTTCGGCGAGCAGGTTGTGTGTTGATGTTGAAAGGGCCTCAGGGTTGAATTTGCCTGCTAACTGGGAACCTGGATGGTTTTCTGCTTATTTGGGTTATTTTCTTTTTGAAGTACCTTTTATTTTTTATTTTCCTTTTATTTTGTATTCTTTTTTCTTTTGTCCTTTATTTTTGTGTGCGTGTTAATTTTGTTTTCTTTATAAGGACATTATTGTGTTGATTTAATTTCTTTATGTACTAAAGTAAGAGGTTTTAAATAATCTTGTTCTCTCTCTAGCTGTCTCTCTGACTCTGTCCTTACCTGTCTCTCTCTCTGTCCCTGTCTGTCTTCCTCCCTCATTTTCTCTATGACATCATAATAAGCTTTACAGCAGAGTAAAAAATGAACAACAAATTGATAAACTGTCTGTGTCTCTCTGTCTGTCACTCCGTCAGCCTGTCTGTCTGGTCAGTCTGCAGACTGTCTTCTGGTCCAGTCTAAGGAGGACGACTTTGACTGGGAGCAGGGAGACACCAGAGACCGTCCAGTCAGCAACCCCTGGATCCCAGCAGGTACCTGTCTGTCTGTCTGTCTGTTCACCTGTCTGTCTGTATGGTAACCTGTCTATCTGTCTATATCTCTCTACTCACACAAACACATATTCACACTGGGAGCTGGTTCTCAGTCAGTTTCCTGGTCCAGATACCCCCCATTGTACACCTGATCAGGTTTACAAGGTTCCTTGAAGAACCCTCATCTGATCCATGGAGGTCCAACAGGGAAGGTCTCAACCTGCACTATCATGGAGTACCTGGAACATGGTAGGAGGTTCCTGTAGAACCGTCTGGGAGCTCTTCGTGAAGGAGTTCCTCAAGGAACCGTCTTTGGTCCCCAATGGTTGTGAGATAAAGAACGGTTCAGTTTCCCTCCGAGTGAAAGAGAATGGATTGGTAGGTGTCTCTGTGTGTATGTGTATGTGTATGTGTGTGTGTGTGTGTGTGTGCAGGGCTGGAGCCACCGTTTGTCACATGCTCACAGAGGTTAAGCTTCTGACGAATGAGAATGCAGCGCTCTTAAATCACCCAGCCAATCACGTGAGAGACAGGATGAATGAGGACGCACATACACACACACAGATGCAGATAAAAGGAGGAGAGGAGAGGAGGAGGGAGAGGAGGAAAGAGAAGAGGATGAGGTAGAGGAGGAGAGAGGAGAGGAGAGGAGGAGAGAGGAGAGGATGATGGAGAGGAGGAGAGAGGGGAGGAGGAGGGAGAGTAGGAAAGAGGAGAGGATGAGGTAGAGGAGGAGAGAGGAGAGGAGGAGAGGAGGAGGGAGAGTAGGAAAGAGGAAAGGATGAGGTAGAGGAGGGGAGAGGAGAGGAGAGGAGGAGAGAGGAGAGGATGATGGAGAGGAGGAGAGGGAAGAGGAGAGGAGGAGAGAGAGAGGAGGAGGAGGGAGAGTAGGAAAGAGGAGAGGATGAGGTAGAGGAGGGGAGAGGAGAGGAGAGGAGGAGAGAGGAGAGGATGATGGAGAGGAGGAGAGAGGAGAGGAGGAGAGAGGGGAGGAGAGAGGAGAGGAGGAGGGAGAGTAGGAAAGAGGAGAGGATGAGGTAGAGGAGGGGAGAGGAGAGGAGAGGATGATGGAGAGGAGGAGAGGGGAGAGGAGAGGAGAGGAGGAGAGAGGAGAGGATGATGGAGAGGAGGAGAGGGGAGAGGAGAGGAGAGGAGGAGAGAGGGGAGGGGAGAGGAGAGGAGAAGAGAGGAGAGGAGGAGAGAGGGGAGGAGAGAGGAGAGGAGAGGAGAGGAGAGGAGAGGAGAGAGGATAGTTCCTCAACATGAAGCTGTCACCTCCTCTTTCATTTGGAGGTAGTTTAGTACACTCTCTGTGTGTGTGTGTGTGTGTGTGTGTGTGTGTTACCCATTGGGGGCGAAGCTGTTTGCTCTCTGATTGCCTGGATTGGCTGCAATTAGTTACACCTCTCTCTCTCTCTCTCACACACACACACACACACACACACACACACACTCTCTGTGGGTCAATATCCTTGTGGCTGATATGTGGAGGGAGAGCAGGGCGAGGCAGGGCAGTAAATCTAACGCACCCTCCGCTAGAGAGAGAGACAGATGGAGGAGCTTTTCAGTAACGGCTCCACTCCAATTCCAATTTAAGATTTGTAGGCAGCTGCTGATACTATATCTGTGTGTGTGTGTGTGTGTGTGTGTGTGTGTGTGTGTATGTGTGTGTGTGTGTGTGTGTGTGTGTGTGTGTGTATGTGTGTGTGTGTAGTAATGCTATCTGCCATGGTGAGGGTGTGTTCAGGAGCGGCTGACTATATTTCTGTCCATTACTACTAATCATGTTACTGACATGACCACATGCAGCTTTACACACCAAACCACACGTAGTGTGTGTGTGTGTATGTTCCCTGTTCCTATATAAGTAACATTACAGCATGGAGTGTGACGATATATTTATGGAAGCTAAGTAGTAGATTCAGTATTAGTATTACAGTATACAGTATTAGTGGTAGTAATAGTAGTAATAGTAGTAATAGTTATTGCACTTATTACTTATTACTTAACTTATTGCACTTTTACCTCAGCACTGGTTCTGCTCTGAGATGATGTTTAGGAAGGAAATGCAGTTCTGATTTCTGGTGACTAGTAGTTCTCTACCTATGTTGAATGCACTTATTGTAAGTCGCTTTGGATAAAAGCGTCTGATAAATGACTGTAATGTAATGTAATGTAATGTAATAGTAGTAAAAGTAATAGTACTAGTAATCCTCTTTTCAGATATTAAATACTCTAGTACTACAAATTAATTTACTCTCGGCTGTTTGTAGTGGCATCAGACTACCTGTGTGTGTGTGTGTGTGTGTGTGTGATATTTGATCCTCTCTGGTCTAGTAGATGTGAGAAACCATTAGCTTTTTATGACCACAATTCATCTCTACTGGAATACAAACAGACAGACAGAGAGACAGACAGACAGACAGACAGAGAGAGAGACAGACAGACAAAGAGACAGACAGACAGACAGAGAGACAGACAGACAGAGAGACAGGTTCTGGCCTGAGTCCATGCTTTAGTCTAGGTATTGTAACTTCTCTCCCTCGGCTTTAATGCTAGAGCAGGCTTTTACACACACACACACACACACACAGTGAGAGCATTGATTGACCAGTGATTTCAGGCTCCATTTAATGTTCTTATAAATGGTACAACTTCAGTCTAATCTGAACCATGTAGCTGTCTGTCTGTCTGTCTGTCTCTCTTTTTTTGTTCTCTCTGTCAGTGTGAACAACAGTAATCTTCTCTAATCCTTTTTTCTATCACACAGACACACACACACACACACACACACACACACACACACAGGATTTCCAGGTTTTGAAGACACCGAATGCTTTCGTCTTATTGGTTTGTTACTAAATGTGGTGTAAAACAAGTAGTTGATACTGTAGATACTGTGTGTGTGTGTGTGTGTGTGTGTATTACATAAACAATATTACTATATAGTATTTGAATTATTAACTCATTAATGAATATCATAAACATATAAGATTCATCATGTTATTAGTCTATTTTGTCAAAAGGATTTATTAGTATTATTGTTGTATTCATTATTGTTATAATTGTTATTGTTATTTTTATACTATATCTTTAGATGCAGGTTTAACCAGCAGTACTGTTCTTTTCATGGTAGTTTATTTTCTGTGTTTTCTGCTGTTTAGAGATTTGTGGTTTTATAGAAGAACTACAGCAATAATTGACCCAGGCTAAAAGGCTAACAGGCAGGCACTAAACAACTTACATCAGTCACCATAGGCATCAAATCAAAGACTACAGCAACTGGAATGAAGTGAACATGAAGCTAAAACCAGCTCAGAGGTTCACCTTTCCATAATGTTAGCTAATGTTAGCAGTGAGCTACGTTAGCTTTATCAAACCAACTAGTTCCATAATGTTAGCTAATGTTAGCAGTCAGCTACGTTAGCTTTATCAAACCAACTAGGTCCATAATGTTATCTAATGTTAGCAGTGAGCTACGTTAGCTTTATCAAACCAACTAGGTCCATAATGTTCGTTAATGTTAGCAGTCAGCTACGTTAGCTTTATCAAACCAACTAGTTCCATCATGCTAGTTAATGTTAGCAGTCAGCTAATTAGCTTTATCAAACCAACTAGTTTCATAATGTTAGCTAATGTTAGAAGTCAGCTACGTTAGCTTTATCAAACCAACTAGTTCCATAATGTTAGCCAATGTTAGCAGGCAGTTACCTTAGCTTTATCAAACCAACTAGGTCTATAATGTTAGCTAATGTTAGCAGTCAGCTACGTTAGCTTTATCAAACCAACTAGTTCCATAATGTTAGCTAATGTTAGCAGGCAGTTACGTTAGCTTTATCAAACCAACTAGTTCCATAATGTTAGCCAATGTTAGCAGGCAGTTACGTTAGCTTTATCAAACCAACTAGGTCTATAATGTTAGCTAATGTTAGCAGTCAGCTGCGTTAGCTTTATCAAACCAACTAGTTCCATAATGTTAGCTAATGTTAGCAGGCAGTTACGTTAGCTTTATCAAACCAACTAGGTCTATAATGTTAGCTAATGTTAGCTGGCAGTTATGTTAGCTTTATCAAACCAACTAGATCCATAATGTTAGCTAATATTAACAGTCAGCCTGAGGTGACAGAGAGACAAACAGGCGAAGAGGCAAACAGACAGACAGGTTTTTGTCTGTCTCAGTTTGTCCAGTGATTCCTCAGGCTAACGACTCGCCTGTCAGTCACAGCTCTCAGCCAATCAAACACCCTCGGCCAATCAAACGCCACAGTCCCGACCCTCTAATTGATTTGCTCCAATCACAGATGGCCAGAGGGAGGGACACACACACACACACACACACACACACACACACACACACACACACACACACACACACACACACACACACACAGAGACTTCTCTCTCGGATGCCTTTGGTGTGTGTGTTTTATAGAGTGAAAGTGTGTGTGTGTGTGTTTGTGTGTTTACTGTGTACAGCTGGCAGTGAGCTGATAACAGCCCTATTAGAAATATTAATATACCCTGAACCCCACAGAGACACACACACACTTAAACACACACTGACAAACACAAGTGCTTGTAGGCGTACATGCAGTACACACACACACACATACACACACACACACACCCACACACACACTCTCTCTCTCTCTCTCTCTTTGTCTCTCTCTCTCATGTGTCTCTGTGTGATAACTCCCACAATGCCTTTCTGTGTCAAAGAGACCTGGAGGTCACAACCATTTGTGTGTGTGTGTTCACGAATACCAACTTCTGTAAACAACACAGATACACATTCTCTCTCTCTCTCTCTCTCTCTCTCTCTCACTCTCTGTCTCTGTCTCTCTCTCTCTCTCTCTCGCTCACTCTGTCTCTGTCTCTCTCTCTCTCTCTCCCTCCCTCCCTCCCTCCCTCTCTCTTTCCCTCTCTCTCTCTCTCTCGCTCACTCTGTCTCTGTCTCTCTCTCTCTCCCTCTCTCTCTTGCTCACTCTGTCTCTGTCTCTCTCTCTCTCCCTCTCTCTCTTGCTCACTCTGTCTCTCTCTCTCTCGCTCACTCACTCTGTCTCTCTCTCTCCCTCCCTCCCTCTCTTTCTCTCCCTCTCTCTCTCTCTCTTGCTCTGTCTCTCTCTCTCTTCATAACTCCACTTCTTGTTCTACCAGTGGTTGTGTTTTCAGCCAGGAACTGACAACAACACAACACCAACACAACACCAATACAACAACACAACACCAACACAACACCAACACAACACCAATACAACACCAACACAATACTTAAACAACACCAACACAACACCAACACAACAACACAACACCAACACAACACCAACACATCAACACAACACCAACACAATACTTAAACAACACCAACACAACACCAATACAACACCAACACAATACTGAAACAACACCAACACAACACCAACACATCAACACAACACCAACACAACAACACAACACCAACACAACACCAACACAACACCAATACAACACAACACCAACACAATACTAACAACACCAACACCATACCAACACCATACCAACACCATACCAACACAACACCAACACAACAACACAATATCAACACAACACCAACACAATACCAACATAACACCAACACAACACCAACACAACAACACAATACCAACACAACACCAACACAACAACACAATATCAACACAACACCAACACAATACCAACATAACACCAACACAACACCAACACAACAACACAATACCAACACAACTCCAACACAACACAACACAATACCAACACAACAACACTAACACCAACACAACAACACAATACCAACACAACACCAACACAATACCAACACAACAACACAATACCAACACAACACTAACACCAGCACAACACCAACACAACACTAACACCAACACAACACAATACCAACATAACATAACACCAACAAAACACCAACACAACACTAACACACCAACACAACAACAACACAACACCAACACAACAACAACACAACACTAACACACCAACACAACAACAACACAACACCAACACAACAACAACACAACAACACCACCAACACAACACCAACACAACGCAACACAACACCAACACAACGCCAACACAACACAATACCAACACAACACAACACCAGCACAACACCAACACAACACTAACACCAACACAACAACACAATACCAACACAACACAACAACAACAACACAACACTAACACACCAACACAACACCAACACAATATCAACACAATACCAACACAACACCAACACAATACCAACACAACACCAACACAACACCACAACACCAACACAACAACAACACAGCACCAACACAACACCAACAAAATACCAACACAACACCAACACAACACCAACACATCAACACAACACCAACACAACACCAACACAACACCAACACAATATCAACACAACACCAACACAATACCAACACAAAACCAACACAACACCAACACAACACCAACACAAAACCAACACAACACCAACACAACACCAACAACAACACAGCACCAACACAATACCAACACAACACCAACACAATAGCAACACAACACCAACACAACATCAACACAACACCAACACAACACCAACACAATACCAACACAACACCAATACATCAACACAACACCAACACAACACCAACACAAAACCAACACAACACCAACAACAACACCAACACAACACAACACCAACACAACACCAACACAATACCAACACAACACCAACACAAAACCAACACAACACCAACACAACACCAACACAATACCAACACAACACCAACAACAACACAACACAACACCAACACAATACCAACACAACACCAACACAACACCAACACCATATCAACACAACACAACACCAACACAATACCAACACAACACCAACACAATACCAGCACAACAACACAACACCAACACAATATCAACACAACACCAACACAATACTAACACAACACCAACACAATACCAACACAACAACACAACACCAACACAATATCAACACAACAACAACACCAACACAACAACACAACACCAACACAATACCAACACAACAACAACACCAACACAACAACACAACACCAACACAACACCAACACATCACCAACACAACAACAACACAATACCAACACAACATTTCTTTTCTAAACCTGCTTTGTGGAACAGGCCCCAGGTAGCCTACAGGTAAACAGGGTTTAAAGGCAGTGTGTGTTTATTTCTGAGATGACAGACAGACAGACAGAGAGACAGAGAGACAGACAGACAGACAGACAGACAGACAGACAGACAGACAGACAGGC
>JAXDDX010000101.1:1142500-1152500 GCA_034670405.1 Hoplostethus atlanticus
ATTGGAAAAAAAATATTTTCATTTAGGTGCAATCCCACGGGCGCAAAGTGCACTTGGCAGCAGCTGAAAATGAAATATAAAAACATTACATTCATTTAGCAGACGCTTTTATCCAAAGCGACTTACAAAGGTGATAGTTAACACTATGTGGGGATCGAACCCACAACCCTGAGACTGAGAGTCTAATGCTCTACCAACTGAGCTGTCTGGGCCAGACATACTTCAAATGGTGTACTTGGGGTGGCAAATTAGAAAGGCAGATCTAGAAATGTAATTACTGGAACATAAGTTAGAGGTGGGTGCACGGTCACAGGTGAAATGTGTTGTTGGAACAATATATAAATACTAACTGTTGCTTTTGTATTTGTAGGAAATAAAGAAGACCAAATGAAAGGTGTCTTTATTTGACTGCTCGGGGTGGTGGTAGCTTAATCCGTGAACTGTAAACGGCATATTATATCTCGGACAGCTCTTCCATCCTGGACATAGAACATCTAATCGGGGTCTCAAAATCCTCTCCCGACGTGAGGCTATGCGAATTACTTCCGCTTGAATATCGATCGGGTTACGAGGAAAGGACACGCCATGTCCGACAGCTGCTACAGGTTCAGCAGAGGGAGGAGACAGGGAGAAAGTCAGGGTTTGTTCAAGAAAACCTGCCAGCTCATAGAAATAATTATTTGATGACACAATATTATTTTATTTTCTAAATTATTTTTATTTAACAAATTCATTGAAATAATAAAGTATCTTGAATATATGTCAAGATGTTTCCACGGTTGCTAGGAGACGCATTCACTGTTTCTGTATGGGATTTACAGTCACTGTAGAACACGCTTTCAGCCGATCAATTTCCAGGATGGAAACAACCGATTTCATAAAAATATAATAAAAGTAAGAACCAGCCTGAACAGCTCAGTCAGTAGAGCATGAGACTCTCAGTCTTAAGGTTGTGAGTTCAATCCCCATACAGGGTCCAGTACAGTACGATGATTGTAATGTAGTAAGATGAAACCTTACGTACAGCCTCTACTACATCATTTATGGCGATAGATAGTACATTTACAGTCTTGAGGTTTCATATATGGCATGGTTTCATTTATAATATTTTTAGCTTTTCAGTTCTTTAATATTGTTGGAACACATATTTAATAAGGTCTATACAATTTGTTCGTTTTTAATTCAACAATTACTTACGCATTCAATCTAGCAGCAATTCATTGCCAATCTTTCTCTCTCCCTTTATTTATGGGAATCGTATTTCCCTTTTCATTGTAATATGGCTGAATTCTCCATAGACCTCCACTAAAAGTCGCTGTTCAGTGGCCGTGAACATTGCGGCTCTGTCTTTACCGTCATTTTTTGCCATGATGAATTGATCAGATCCATGATCGACCTCTCGGGCTGCTTAAATAAACTGTGTATAAATGTGCACGCGCAATTATCTGGATTGCTTGAGCCTGGCTCGGTTTAGCCCGATCACGGTAGCTTGACTTGGGCTTCGTGGAACCGCTTTAGCCCCGATTGATTTGTTAGGTTAATTCAAACCAGGCTTGCGAGGTTAATCGCCGCTTTTCTAAGCCTGCTTTGTGGAACAGCCCCCAGGCCCCTGATGATAATAATAATAATAATAATAATAATAATAATAATAGAATAAGAATTGTATTATTTTAAAGACAATTTATACACACACACGCACACACACACACACACACACACACACACACTCACTCTCTAGATGTGGTTGATTAGTATTGAAAGGTCTTTCATGTGGGTTTAAAAGCTCTGTCATCTCAAAACCATATGAGGGCTGCACTAATTGGTTCTCACACACACACACACACACACACACACACACACACACACACACACACACACACACACACAGTGTAAAGTGCCAGCAGGATACATCGCCATGGGAACCTTCTCGTGCCAAAAAGATCTTTTCCGCCTGATCACAGAAACAACAGAATAGAATAGAATAGAATAGAATAGAACATAATAGAACAGAACAGAACAGAATAGAATACAATAGAATACAATAGAACAGAATACAATAGAACAGAATAGAACACAATAGAACATAATAGAATATTATAATGTCTGTCTCTCTGTCTGTCTGCCTGTCTGTCTCAGAAAGCCATTTTCAGTTTCAGACTAAATCTTTGGCTCACACCCCCTCAGGTCAACATGCTGGGTGCCAGTCGATATGTCATCAGACACACACGCACGCACGCACGCACGCACGCACGCACGCACGCACGCACGCACGCTCTTCTCATTCTATAGGGAATAAAGTGATAAATCCGATAAATCCAGCTGAAGCTCCCCGGATGAAATTACCACCTGTCTCACTCTCTGCCTGTCTGTCTATTTGTATCAATAAAGTTGTTTTGAGGATTTAGAACAATACAGCCAATCACACACACACACACACACACACACACACACACACACACACACACAGTATTGTTGCCAGGTGTTGGTAATTCTGAACAGGCCCCAATTGCAGCCATCCCATAATCACAGCAGGCGTCACTAATTGGCTACATCACCACGGCGACGACAAATTCACAAAGGACTTAATGAGGAGATTATTTATTCATTATTTAAGGCTTTTATTATATTTCTTACATTCCCGCACACAACACAGCAAATATAGGAAATACATGAAGACTAGAACCTGCAGTTTAGACCAGTTACCAGCTACCAGCTACCAGTTACCAGTTACCAGTTACCAGTTACCGGTTTCCACTTACCAGCTACCAGTTACCAGTTACCAGCTACCACTTACCAGTTACCAGTTACCAGTTACCGGTTTCCACTTACCAGCTACCAGTTACCAGTTACCAGCTACCACTTACCAGTTACCAGTTACCGGTTTCCACTTACCAGCGACCAGTTACCAGTTACCAGCTACCAGTTACCAGCTACCACTTACCAGCTACCAGTTACCAGTTACCAGCTACCACTTACCAGTTACCACTTACCAGTTACCAGCTACCAGCTACCAGTTACCAGCTACCAGTTACCAGCTACCAGCTACCAGTTACCAGTTTCCACTTACCAGTTACCAGCTACCAGCTACCACTTACCAGTTACCAGCTACCAGTTACCAGTTACCAGCTACCAGTTACCAGCTACCAGTTACCGGTTTCCACTTACCAGCTACCAGCTACCACTTACCAGTTACCAGCTACCAGTTACCAGTTACCAGCTACCACTTACCAGTTACCAGCTACCAGCTACCACTTACCAGTTACCACTTACCAGTTACCACTTACCAGCTACCAGTTACCGGTTTCCACTTACCAGCTACCAGTTACCAGTTACCAGCTACCAGCTACCAGTTACCAGTTACCAGCTACCACTTACCAGTTACCAGCTACCACTTACCAGTTACCACTTACCAGTTACCACTTACCAGCTACCAGTTACCAGTTACCGGTTTCCACTTACCAGTTACCAGCTACCAGTTACCAGCTACCAGTTACCGGTTTCCACTTACCAGCTACCAGCTACCAGTTACCAGTTACCAGCTACCACTTACCAGTTACCAGTTACCAGCTACCAGTTACCAGTTACCAGCTACCACTTACCAGTTACCAGCTACCAGTTACTGGTTTCCACTTACCAGCTACCAGCTACCACTTACCAGTTACCAGCTACCAGTTACCAGTTACCACTTACCAGCTACCAGTTACCGGTTTCCACTTACCAGCTACCAGTTACCAGTTACCAGCTACCACTTACCAGTTACCAGCTACCACTTACCACTTACCAGCTACCAGTTACCAGTTACCAGCTACCACTTACCAGTTACCACTTACCAGCTACCAGTTTCCACTTACCAGCTACCAGTTACCAGTTACCAGCTACCACTTACCAGTTACCAGCTACCACTTACCAGCTACCAGTTACCAGTTACCAGCTACCAGTTACCAGTTACCAGCTACCACTTACCAGTTACCAGTTACCAGCTACCAGTTACCGGTTTCCACTTACCAGCTACCAGCTACCACTTACCAGTTACCAGCTACCAGCTACCACTTACCAGTTACCACTTACCAGCTACCAGTTACCGGTTTCCACTTACCAGCTACCAGCTACCACTTACCAGTTACCAGCTACCAGCTACCAGCTACCAGTTACCGGTTTCCACTTACCAGCTACCAGCTACCAGCTACCAGTTACCGGTTTCCACTTACCAGTTACCAGTTACCAGCTACCAGTTACCAGCTACCAGTTACCGGTTTCCACTTACCAGCTACCAGTTACCAGTTACCAGCTACCACTTACCAGTTACCAGCTACCAGTTACCACTTAACAGTTACCAGTTACCAGCTACCAGTTACCGGTTTCCACTTACCAGCTACCAGCTACCAGCTACCACTTACCAGTTACCAGCTACCAGTTACCAGTTACCAGCTACCACTTACCAGTTACCACTTACCAGCTACCGGTCAGCTACCAGTTACCAGCTACCAGCTACCACTTACCAGTTACCAGTTACCGGTTTCCACTTACCAGCTACCAGCTACCAGTTACCAGCTACCAGTTACCAGTTACCAGTTACCAGCTACCACTTACCAGTTACCACTTACCAGCTACCAGTTACCGGTTTCCACTTACCAGCTACCAGTTACCAGCTACCAGCTACCACTTACCAGTTACCAGTTACCAGCTACCAGTTACCACTTACCAGTTACCAGCTACCACTTACCAGTTACCACTTACCAGTTACCAGTTACCAGCTCAAACCAGCTTGACTCCAGGCTGGTTTGAGCTGGGGAAAATATTGATAAGAAAATGAATGTCTTAAATATAACTTGAACTTTGAGACCAGATCATACCAGTTAATCACCAACCTGCTACCAACCATCTGATCCATCATGTTAGTTAGTTAATGTGTCAGAACCAGTTGACTATCTGAACCAGGTTGTTGTGGTGTGTCTGTAGATCATCCAGTAACGTTCTCAGTAAAAGTGATCAGTGTGATCAGGTAGATTTGTCTCCAAATGTAGGTTACTGTGACTCAGTAAACTGTCTTGTCTTTAGCCCTAGTCTCTACTCCAAAACACTCTGAGTTGGAGCTGGAGAAGAGTCAGCTAGTTAACCTGAACTAACTGGTAGCTAGCTAACTAGTTACTGTTAACATGGGACTACTAGCCACTGCTAACGCTAGCTTCTACTAGATACGTTAGCTAGTGTGCTAACCAGATGTGTTACCAACAAGACAGTGATGGTTAGCTGACCAGATGCTATGGTTAGCTAGCTAACAAGCTACATGATCTAAACACTAAATCAATCAGATGTATCAGTGATGAAATGATCAGTTCAGTAGAAACAGACAGAAATTAACCATGAAGATTAAATTCAGTTGAGACAGAAACACAATCAGCTGTTCACAGTGCCTCCAACATGGCCGCCAGAGGGGGTGGGGCTACGTTATCCGAATAGCCTCTATTAGTGGTCTAGTTTTAGTTTTGTGTCAGAGACAGAGAGAGATTGAGGGCAGAGTGATGCAATGCCCTGAGAGAGGCTAGAAAGAAAGAAAGAAAGAAAGAAAGAAAGAAAGAAAGAATCTATAGGACAGGGCAAAGAGAAAACTTAGTTTCGGGGCAGAGGAAGGAAGACAGAGAGGAAGATGACTGATTCATGGCTGAGAAGAGGGAGGGATGGAGAGAGGGAGGGAGGGAGAGAGGGAGAGAGGGAGTCTTTCCCTAGAGGAAAGAGAGAGATCTGGTAATGATGGAGGAGAGAGAAAGAAAGAAATTCAGTCATTTTTCTGTTTTTTCTGTTGTACTGCTGGAAGAACCCATGAATAGAAAATATGACCAAGAAGAAAGAAAGAAAGAAAGAAAGAAAGAAGGGGAGGGAAAGAAGATAATTAAACTGAATATTGACAATCTAGAGATGGGGGGGGGGCTTCCTGGTTTTTGCAGCCAACAGGAAGTGTGTGTTTCCGTGCCGATAAGACGGTGGAATGTTGAGGTCATCAGGATAGACCACACACACACACAAACAAACACACACACACACACACACACAAACACACACACACACAGGTGCAGCCGGTTAAATTGACCTCAGTAACATTTGAAGGAAACAACCTCCTGCTGTTACACAAGCTATAGAATAGAATAAAATAGACCAGAACAGACTAGAACAGACTAGACTAGACTAGAATAGAATAGAATAGAATAGAATAGAATAGACCAGACTAGACTAGACTAGAACAGACTAGAACAGACTAGAATAGAATAGAATAGAATGGAACATAATAGAATAGAATATAACGGACTAGACTAGACTAGGATAGAACAGACTAGAATAGAATAGAATTGAATAGAACATAATAGAATAGAATATAAGACTAGACTAGACTAGAATAGAACAGACTAGACTAGAATAGAACAGACTAGACTTGAATAGAATAATTAACTTACCACTGTATCTAGCTATACAAGTTAACTAACCAAGTTACCAAACTAGACAAGCTCACTAACCAGTTAGTGACAGTGATCACAGTACCAGTTAATCCAAGCTGGTACGACATAGTATGTCCAGTTAGCCCTGTTAGTCTGGTCAATCTAGTTAGTCCAGTTAATCCAGTTAGTCTAGCTTGTCTGGTTTGTCTGGTTAGGCTAGTTAGTCCAGTTAGCCCAGTTAGTCTGGTTAGGCTAGTTAGTCCAGTTTGTCCAGTTAGTCTAGTTAGTCCAGTTAGTCTAGTTAGTCGTTATCCGCTTAGTCCCGTTAGTCCGGTTAGTCCAGTTAGTCATTTTAGTCAGGTTAGTCTAGTTAGTCTGGTTAGTCTAGTCACATTTCTCCTTAATTTTTAGTGTGGGACTGTCAGTTGTATTTTATGTTTCTGTCTCTTGTTACTATTGTTGCAGCAGCAGTGATCAATAAAGTTGAATGTAATCTCTAATCTAATCCATAATGGAGTCGTGGTGACAGTCTGACCGACGCTTGGCCAATCAGAGCATTCCTTAACGCCAGGGTGTATGTGATGTCATCAACAGGAAGTAGTAGTTTAACACCCTGAGATTCTGATGACACCGACCTTTAACACCCATAACAACCTGTCTGTCTCTCTGTCTTTCTCTCACTCTCTCTCTTTCTGTCTCCCACTGTCTCTCTCTCACTTTCTCTCTCTCCCTGTCTCTCACTGTCTCTCTCTCTGCCTGTCTCTCTCTCCAGTTGGTGTTTGAGGCGGTCAGTACCGGTCAGAGAGGACTGTTGGCCATCAAGGACATCACACTGCAGGGACACCAGTGTAGTAAGTCTGAACACACACACACACACACACACACACACACACACAGTCGGAGGATGGCCAGGCTGATGTCATCACACAGCTCTCCTACTCATGAAGGCCCCGCCCCCTTGTAGATCTAGCTCCTAATTGGTTAACGAGGTTAGTCTTCTTAATTGGATAACAATGTTAACGTTCCTCTTCATGTCATCCAAGAATCAAGGTCAGTGTGTGTGTGTGTGTGTGTACAACAGATACAGGGGAACTAATTAAAATATACTTTCCATAAATTGATTAGCATGGACTTTGATCCATCCATCTATTTATCTACCTCTCTCTCTGTCTCACGACCCACATTTTAGTTTTTGCTTTGTTTTTTACATGAGCTATCCAACACACACACACACAGGTTGGTGTGTGTATGAAAAGCTTCTGTAAATATCCTTGACCTGAACGCCTGTTTCTTCCTTACTGTTTTTACCTCGACACTGTCCAATAAAATGATTGAAAATACACACACACACACACACTCCTCCTGTCTCCAGGATCCATTTTATGATTGGATCGGTGAGATTTCCCTGCCTGGCTCAAGGGATCAGGGGTAAGGTCAGCCGTTACCGTGGCGACATGTGATTTATTTCCCTGGAGGAGGAAATGATAGGACATCCAGAAATACATCCCATAATATCCTAGAGGAGAAGTAGAGGTAGAGGTAGCAGTAATAGTAGTAGTAGCAGTAATACAAGTAGTAGTAGTAGTAGTAATACTAGTAGTAGTAATAGTAGTAGTAGTAGTAATACAAGTAGTAGTAGTAATACTAGTAGTAGTAATAGTAGTAGTAGTAGTAGCAGTAATACAAGTAGTAGTAGTAGTAGTAATACTAGTAGTAGTAATAGTAGTAGTAGTAATAGTAGTAGTAGTAGTATCAGTAGTAGTAATAGTAGTAGTAGTAGTAGTAATACTAGTAGTAGTAATAGTAGTAGTAGTAGTAGTAGTAATACTAGTAGTAGTAGTAGTAGTAGTAGTAGTATATTAATACTCATATACTTCCTGTCTCCTCAGTGAGTACTCCTCACTTCCTGCACATTAAAGGTGTGGAGGTGAACGCCAGACAGACGGCCACCTTCCAGTGCACCGCCAACGGACGGCCGCAGAGCAACGTGCACCTCTGGCTGCAGGTGTGTGTGTGTGTGTGTGTGTGTGTATAAATAGTATATACTGTGTGAATACATTTTCATTTCTAGGGTCACCAGGCAGTAATTATATTGTATTCATATTTATATTTGTATATATGTATTGATATATTTGTATATATATATATTGATATATTTGTATATATATATTGATATATTTGTATATCTGTATTGATATATTTGTATATATGTATTGATATATTTGTATATATATATTGATATATTTGTATATCTGTATTGATATATTTGTATATATGTATTGATATATTTGTATATATATTGATATATTTGTATATATGTATCGATATATTTGTATATATGTATTGATATATTTGTATATATGTATATATGTATCGATATATTTGTGATTATATTTTTCGCCAGGGAATCGGCGGTCGCCAGGCGGTTGTCAGGGAAACCAAGCCAGTGAATTTGCGGCGTTACGTGGCGAGCTTCGATGTGGAAAACACCACCAAGGGAGACTCTGGACGCTACCGCTGCATCGCCCAATCAGAGCGAGGTGTGGGCGTGTCCACCTACGCTGACCTCACTGTGAAACGTGAGTCCTGTCTTCCCATTGGTTAATAGTTTTTTAATTGTGTGATTGGTTAAAGCTGCAGTCCCCAATCCAGTCCTCAGGGTTGGGACAACATGCTCTGAGGTCTGATGAATCATTATCACTGTTATTAACAGTTATTAACATTACTACAATCAATACGTCTTATTGTGGAGAGGTTGAACCCTGTTTTTGTGCTTGTGTGTGTGTGTGTGTGTGTGTGTGTGCACGCTTAATTACATATGTGTATTAGCTGTCAGTGTAAATTGTCTGTGGTGTGTATCAGGTGTGTTGTCGCCATGTTCACACACGTTCACACACACACACACACACACCAGGACAACAACGACCAGCAGGGTGACTGACTGATTTAAAATGCAGCTTTAAGTTGTTTTTCTGTTCTTTAAATGGCGTTTTCCACAGTTACTGTCTCTCTCTCTCTCTCTCTCTCTCTCTCTCTCTCTCTCTCTCTCTCTCTCAGTGTGTGAGAGTGATTGTTAGTGAGTGTTTTTCTATGTATTTTTTTTTGGTTTTGCATCAGTGGGTTTTTGTTCCATGTGTTGGTGTTTATTGTCTTGTGTTGTTTTGTGGTAGATCGGGGTGGCTGTGTGTTTTCAGCCCGGCCAGCGTCCTGCCGGTCGGGCTGAGTTCACCAGGCTCATAAGGAAACACGGCATAAAGGTCTGTGCTGCGTTTCCTTGCTCAGTGGAGGAGGTTGGGCTGGCGGTGGAGAGGTTGTTGGCCACAGCAGCTTTAGTCCGCTGTGAGGATGAACAGCGCTGTGGTCATTTGGATCAGGTAGAGAAGGTTAACAGCGTAGAGAAGGTCAACACTGTAGAGAAGGTCAACACCGTAGAGAAGGTTAACACCGTAGAGAAGGTTAACACCGTAGAGAAGGTCAACACCGTAGAGAAGGTTAACAGGTTAACACCGTAAAGAAGGTCAACACCGTAGAGAAGGTCAACACCGTAGAGAAGGTTAACACCGTAGAGA
>JAXDDX010000101.1:1157500-1175000 GCA_034670405.1 Hoplostethus atlanticus
TCGCCCCCCCACAGCTGACGGCGGTGGGCGCCACCTACCTGTGGATCCAACTCAACGCCAACTCCATCAACGGAGATGGACCAATCATTGAACGAGAGGTGTGTTATTGATAATGGGTAATGTTTTTTGTATGGAGGTATATGGGTAATCTAGGAGGTATATGGGTAATCTAGGAGGTATTTGGGTAATCTAAGAGGTATTTGGGTAATCTAGGAGGTATTTGGGTAATCTAAGAGGTATTTGGGTAATCTAGGAGGTATATGGGTAATCTAGGAGGTATTTGGGTAATCTAAGAGGTATTTGGGTAATCTAGGAGGTATATGGGTAATCTAGGAGGTATTTGGGTAATCTAAGAGGTATTTGGGTAATCTAGGAGGTATTTGGGTAATCTAGGCGATATATGGGTAATCTAGGGGGTATATGGGTAATCTAGGAGGTATTTGGGTAATCTAAGAGGTATATGGGTAATCTAGGGGGTATATGGGTAATCTAGGAGGTATTTGGGTAATCTAAGAGGTATTTGGGTAATCTAGGAGGTATTTGGGTAATCTAGGAGGTATATGGCTAATTTAGGAGGTATATGGGTAATCTAGGAGGTATATGGGTAATCTAGGAGGTATATAGGTAATCTAGGAGGTATTTGGGTAATGTAAGAGGTATTTGGGTAATCTAGGAGGTATATGGGTAATCTAGGGGGTATATGGCTAATTTAGGAGGTATATGGGTAATCTAGGAGGTATATGGGTAATCTAAAAGGTATTTGGGTAATCTTGGAGGTATATGGGTAATATAGGGGGTATATGGGTAATCTAGGGGGTATATGGCTAATTTAGGAGGTATATGGGTACTCTAGGGGGTATATGGGTAATCTAGGAGGTATATGGGTAATCTAGGCCCCAGGCCTCCCACTTTCCCAGCAGGTTCATGTAACAGTAAACTGTTATCTAATTCTGATATAATTAGATTATATAATTAGCCTTTTTATTATAATTAGCCTATAATAATTGTGATAATTGTGATAATTGTAATAATTGTGATAATTGTGATAATTGTAATAATTGTGATAATTGTGATAATTGTAATAATTGTGATAATTGTAATAATTGTAATAATTGTAATAACTGTAATAATTGTGATAATTGTGATAATTGTAATAATTTCAGTAATTTTAATGCTTTGATATTTGTTCAGGTGGAGTACCGTACCGTGTCCGGCATGCTGATAGACACCACACCCGTCGACAAGCCCAGCCATAAGATCGGCCATCTTGACCCCGACACCGAGTATGAGATCAGCGTGCTACTCACCAGGCCCCTGGACGGAGGCACAGGAAACCCCGGGCCACCGCTCAGAGCCAGGACAAAGTGTGCCGGTGAGTCAGATGTCCTGTAAAAGAGAGGCCGCCGGTTCAAGTCCTAGAGCAAGGCACTGAAACCCCATCCAATGTGTTGTCAAAACTTTATTTCTCCAGGGAACGTTGACGCAGTAACACACATTCCAGTACAACCACATCTATCTATCTATCTGTCTGTCTGTCTGTCTGTCTGTCTGTCTGCATTAGTCTGTCTGTCTGTCTGTGTATTTAATTAGCTCGTAGCTCCCGGTTGGTGTGAATTCTCCTCCACAGCCCTAGAGAGGGAGGCTAGCTGCTAGCTACATTCACACTGTGCTCACTAGGGGGCAGGTTGCTCCTAGCGGTTAGAGAGGCCGACCCATCACCGGAGGGTTGTTGGTTCGATCCCCGGCACCACCAGGAGGGTGTATTCCAGCTGTGAGCTGGTCATTGAAAAAATGACTGGTGTCACAGCTACGGTGCTGTGCTCATTAGGTGGTTAATGGTTAATGGTGGTTAATGGTCATTTACGTAGCACGCTAGGCTACATTAGCACTGTGTGCATTAGCTGTTAATGGCTATAGTGTACACATTAGCGTGGCATGCTAGCTTGTTTACCTCATCCATCTCCTCTGTGCCCAGCGAGCAGGAACTAAACACACCTGAGTCTGCAACACACACGTGTGTGTGTGTGTGTGTGTGTGTGAACCACAGGAAAGCCTGTGGGGTCCTAACAAACAAACGACACGCAATTAGCACGCTAAATACACAGATGCAATACCCCTGTCTCTCGCTCTGACTCAGAGACAGACAGACAGACAGACAGATTTGGTGAAAGGAAATTGTGTCATTGACCAGGAAAAGAAAGAGAGAGAACATAAGATGAGTGAAGATAGATGACTGACTGGAGAGGAGAGTGATGGAGGGTGTGTGTGTGTGTGTGGTGTTGAAACAAGTCATGTAAGAACATGCTTGAGAGGGGGACATGCTGAAACATGACACACACACACACACACACACACACACACACACACAGCAGTGTGATCTGGCTCCGGTATGTACTCATAAACACATAGCTGACCACATACCTGTCTGTCTGCCTGCCTGTCTGACCCCCCCCCCAGACTGCTGGAGCCCCCTGTTGGCCTGAGCTGACAACCTGTGCCAGCTTCAGTTCCTACATCACCAGTGTTACAGCCAATAGGAAGGAGGTCAGAGGTCAGAGGTCACAACACCCTGTGACCCTGAGTGACCCTGATGTCAGAGAAGTGGAGGGAAGTTAGAATAGTGATACAATACAATATGAATTCAACAGTCATAGTAGGAATTCAACGGTAATTCAATAGTACTAATTCAACAGTAATTCAATAGTACTAATTCAATGGAAATTCAATAGTACTAATTCAACGGTAATTCAATAGTACTAATTCAACGGTAATTCAATAGTACTAATTCAACAGTAATTCAATAGTACTAATTCAATGGAAATTCAATAGTACTAATTCAACGGTAATTCAATAGTACTAATTCAACAGTAATTCAATAGTACTAATTCAATGGAAATTCAATAGTACTAATTCAACGGTAATTCAATAGTACTAATTCATCAGTAATTCAATAGTACTAATTCAATGGTAATTCAATAGTACTAATACATCAGTAATTCAATAGTATAGTAGTTATTATTAATAGTTATTATCCCTCCAGGGATCAGGAGAGGACAACATCACTCTTAGTGATTCCTGATGTTTGTTTTATGCTGCTTGGCGTGTCAGGTGGGTGGAGCTTACCACATCAGGAAATTTCATACAGCGTCAGCTAAGATGTCAATCACAGAAAACTGACTTTCAAAAGGCCTTCACTGCTCATATAGTCAGTCATATGTGCTCCGCCCATCTGGGACTCCAAGCAGGATGAATCAAACGCCCCCAGGGATCGAGAAACACTAAGAAACGTAGAAAAGATGAAGACTGATGTCATCGCCTGGATCTGGCCCTGAAATTGATTCTGGAGTCTGTGTGTGTGTGGAGGTTGAAAGTAGAGGATGTCATTGTCACATTGTGAAGGACAAAGAGTGATGAATGCATAGAGACAACCAACATTTGATGTGTGTGTGTGTGTGTGTGTGTGTGTGTGTGTGTGTGTGTGTGTGTGTGTGTGACGGACAGCCAGCAGAGCTAACAGTGTGTCAACCGAGTGTGTTTCTGTCTGCCTGTGTTTAATCAACCAGCGAGTTTACTCACACACACACACACACACACACACACACACACACACACACACACACACACAGTCCATGTGTGGTAATACGTGCTCTGATAACGCTCATCTCTCCTCAACTCGTTTTTATTTATTCATTTACTGAAGATGAATTATGGACCAGCTCCTGTTTGTCTGGCCTCTGTGTGTGTGTGTGTGTGTGTGTGTGTGTGTATGTTTAATAATATATCATTCTGTCCATCATACAAGCTTTAGGACTTAGAGCTCAGTGAGAGGCGACACAGCATGGTGGCAAACATACAAGAGAGAGAGTGGCTGTGTGTGTGTGTGTGTGTGTGTGTGTTTGATGCCAGTATAAAGGCAGCCAATGCATCACAGATTATTTCTAATTGTAATAATTTGTTTGCTGGTTCTCATTAAATGTGGTTTATTGGTTTATTAACTTAGTATGAACAGAATCAATGTTATCTATCAACCAATATAACTGACTGAGAGAGAGACAGGTAGAGGGGCAAAAGCAGTACGACAATAATGTTGAATGTTGAAGGTGACTTTTAGGATGGAGGGAGGAGGGTGAGAGAGGGAGGACTAGAGGTTTAGTTTTTCATTTCCAGGAGATCATCAGATTTAATATGAGAGAGCGAGAGAGAGAGAGAGAGAGAGAGAGAGAGAGAGAGAGAGACAGGCAGAGAGAGAGAGAGAGAGAGAGAGAGAGAGAGAGAGACAGGCAGAGGGAGAAAGAATTTGAATCAGGTTTACAAAAAAATATTTGATCCATTCATTTGTAAATCAGACAAGGTCAGTTAAGGTCAGTTAAGGTCAGTTAAGGTCAGCCACCATAGAAACAAAAATAATCAATCAATGAACAAGAAGAGAAGAGCGACATGGTCCCTCAGGATCCCCCAGGATCCCTCAGGTCAATTCAGACCTGGTCAGCTGAGTAACAAGCTCCATCATAACAACATGAGACTCCTCCTGTGAGCACCTTCATCTGAGACGTTTCTCCTGAAACCCTATAAAGAGGAGACTTAAAAATAAATGATTTTTCAGGATTTCTTTTTTGCCTTCATTTGACAGTCAGCAGTAGAGAGAGACAGACAGGATCAGGGAGGTGAGACAGGTCCTATGGTCCTATAGGTTGAGGGCCTCAGACAACCAGGACCCCAGGAGACAGGATTCCTGAGACTTCATGAGATCAATGTGAAGACGTCTGCTGGCCCTGTGGCTTCAACAGGAAAATACAACAGAGATATTCTGATCTCATGGTCTCATATCCAGGACATTAAATGACTCTTATTTCATCTGGAGATCTGTTGTGATCAGAGTGAGATTGTATCTGGTTGATTCTCCTGAGGTGAAGTTGAGAAACAGAAGAAAATACCTTCAGTCTCATCTTGGTGTCCAACAGGTCATTAGAGTAGGAGACATCAACAGTTGAGATCATTAGAGTAGGAGAGATCAACAGTAGAGATCATTAGAGTGGGAGACATCAACAGTAGAGATCATTAGAGTAGGAGAGATCAACAGTAGAGATCATTAGAGTGGGAGACATCAACAGTAGAGATCATTAGAGTAGGAGAGATCAACAGTAGAGATCATTAGAGTGGGAGACATCAACAGTAGAGATCATTAGAGTAGGAGACATCAACAGTAGAGATCATTAGAGTAGGAGACATCAACAGTAGAGATCATTAGATTAGGAGACATCAACAGTAGAGATCATTAGAGTAGGAGACATCAACAGTAGAGATCATTAGAGTAGGAGAGATCAACAGTAGAGATCATTAGAGTAGGAGAGATCAACAGTAGAGATCATTAGAGTAGGATACATCAACAGTAGAGATCATTAGATTAGGAGACATCAACAGTAGAGATCATTAGAGTAGGAGACATCAACAGTAGAGATCATTAGAGTAGGAGAGATCAACAGTAGAGATCATTAGAGTGGGAGACATCAACAGTAGAGATCATTAGAGTAGGAGACATCAACAGTAGAGATCATTAGAGTAGGAGACATCAACAGTAGAGATCATTAGAGTAGGAGAGATCAACAGTAGAGATCATTAGAGTGGGAGACATCAACAGTAGAGATCATTAGAGTAGGAGACATCAACAGTAGAGATCATTAGAGTAGGAGAGATCAACAGTAGAGATCATTAGAGTAGGAGACATCAACAGTAGAGATCATTAGAGTAGGAGACATCAACAGTAGAGATCATTAGAGTAGGAGAGATCAACAGTAGAGATCATTAGAGTGGGAGACATCAACAGTAGAGATCATTAGAGTAGGAGACATCAACAGTAGAGATCATTAGAGTAGGAGAGATCAACAGTAGAGATCATTAGAGTAGGAGACATCAACAGTAGAGATCATTAGAGTAGGAGAGATCAACAGTAGAGATCATTAGAGTAGGGGACATCAACAGTAGAGATCATTAGAGTAGGAGAGATCAACAGTGGAGATCATTAGAGTAGGAGACAACAGTAGAGATCATTAGAGTAGGAGACATCAACAGTAGAGATCATTAGAGTAGGAGACATCAACAGTAGAGATCATTAGAGTAGGAGAGATCAACAGTAGAGATCATTAGAGTGGGAGACATCAACAGTAGAGATCATTAGAGTAGGAGAGATCAACAGTAGAGATCATTAGAGTAGGAGACATCAACAGTAGAGATCATTAGAGTAGGAGAGATCAACAGTAGAGATCATTAGAGTAGGAGACATCAACAGTAGAGATCATTAGAGTAGGAGACATCAACAGTAGAGATCATTAGAGTAGGAGAGATCAACAGTAGAGATCATTAGAGTGGGAGACATCAACAGTAGAGATCATTAGAGTAGGAGACATCAACAGTAGAGATCATTAGAGTAGGAGAGATCAACAGTAGAGATCATTAGAGTAGGAGACATCAACAGTAGAGATCATTAGAGTAGGAGAGATCAACAGTAGAGATCATTAGAGTGGGAGACATCAACAGTAGAGATCATTAGAGTAGGAGAGATCAACAGTAGAGATCATTAGAGTAGGAGACATCAACAGTAGAGATCATTAGAGTAGGAGACATCAACAGTAGAGATCATTAGAGTAGGAGAGATCAACAGTAGAGATCATTAGAGTAGGAGACATCAACAGTAGAGATCATTAGAGTAGGAGAGATCAACAGTAGAGATCATTAGAGTGGGAGACATCAACAGTAGAGATCATTAGAGTAGGAGAGATCAACAGTAGAGATCATTAGAGTAGGGAGACATCAACAGTAGAGATCATTAGAGTAGGAGAGATCAACAGTAGAGATCATTAGAGTAGGAGAGATCAACAGTAGAGATCATTAGAGTGGGAGACATCAACAGTAGAGATCATTAGAGTAGGAGAGATCAACAGTAGAGATCATTAGAGTAGGAGACATCAACAGTAGAGATCATTAGAGTAGGAGAGATCAACAGTAGAGATCATTAGAGTGGGATGACGATCAACAGTAGAGATCATTAGAGTAGGAGAGATCAACAGTAGAGATCATTAGAGTAGGAGACATCAACAGTAGAGATCATTAGAGTAGGAGAGATCAACAGTAGAGATCATTAGAGTAGGAGACATCAACAGTAGAGATCATTAGAGTAGGGAGACATCAACAGTAGAGATCATTAGAGTAGGAGACATCAACAGTAGAGATCATTAGAGTAGGAGACATCAACAGTAGAGATCATTAGAGTAGGAGAGATCAACAGTAGAGATCATTAGAGTAGGAGAGATCAACAGTAGAGATCATTAGAGTAGGAGACATCAACAGTAGAGATCATTAGAGTAGGAGACATCAACAGTAGAGATCATTAGAGTAGGAGACATCAACAGTAGAGATCATTAGAGTAGGAGACATCAACAGTAGAGATCATTAGAGTAGGAGAGATCAACAGTAGAGCTCATTAGAGTAGGAGAGATCAACAGTAGAGATCATTAGAGTAGGAGACATCAACAGTAGAGATCATTAGAGTAGGAGAGATCAACAGTAGAGATCATTAGAGTAGGAGACATCAACAGTAGAGATCATTAGAGTAGGAGACATCAACAGTAGAGATCATTAGAGTAGGAGACATCAACAGTAGAGATCATTAGAGTAGGAGAGATCAACAGTAGAGATCATTAGAGTAGGAGAGATCAACAGTAGAGATCATTAGAGTAGGAGACATCAACAGTAGAGATCATTAGAGTAGGAGAGATCAACAGTAGAGATCATTAGAGTAGGAGACATCAACAGTAGAGATCATTAGAGTAGGAGACATCAACAGTAGAGATCATTAGAGTAGGAGACATCAACAGTAGAGATCATTAGAGTAGGAGACATCAACAGTAGAGATCATTAGAGTAGGAGAGATCAACAGTAGAGATCATTAGAGTAGGAGACATCAACAGTAGAGATCATTAGAGTAGGAGACATCAACAGTAGAGATCATTAGAGTAGGAGACATCAACAGTAGAGATCATTAGAGTAGGAGACATCAACAGTAGAGATCATTAGAGTAGGAGACATCAACAGTAGAGATCATTAGAGTAGGAGACATCAACAGTAGAGATCATTAGAGTAGGAGACATCAACAGTAGAGATCATTAGAGTAGGAGAGATCAACAGTAGAGATCATTAGAGTAGGAGACATCAACAGTAGAGATCATTAGAGTAGGAGAGATCAACAGTAGAGCTCATTAGAGTAGGAGACATCAACAGTAGAGATCATTAGAGTAGGAGACATCAACAGTAGAGATCATTAGAGTAGGAGACATCAACAGTAGAGATCATTAGAGTAGGAGACATCAACAGTAGAGATCATTAGAGTAGGAGAGATCAACAGTAGAGATCATTAGAGTAGGAGACATCAACAGTAGAGATCATTAGAGTAGGAGACATCAACAGTAGAGATCATTAGAGTAGGAGAGATCAACAGTAGAGATCATTAGAGTAGGAGACATCAACAGTAGAGATCATTAGAGTAGGAGACATCAATAGTAGAGATCATTAGAGTAGGAGACATCAACAGTAGAGATCATTAGAGTAGGAGACATCAACAGTAGAGATCATTAGAGTAGGAGAGATCAACAGTAGAGATCATTAGAGTAGGAGACATCAACAGTAGAGATCATTAGAGTAGGAGACATCAACAGTAGAGCTCATTAGAGTAGGAGACATCAACAGTAGAGATCATTAGAGTAGGAGACGATCAACAGTAGAGATCATTAGAGTAGGAGACATCAACAGTAGAGATCATTAGAGTAGGAGACATCAACAGTAGAGATCATTAGAGTAGGAGACATCAACAGTAGAGATCATTAGAGTAGGAGACATCAACAGTAGAGATCATTAGAGTAGGAGACATCAACAGTAGAGATCATTAGAGTAGGAGACATCAACAGTAGAGATCATTAGAGTAGGAGAGATCAACAGTAGAGATCATTAGAGTAGGAGACATCAACAGTAGAGATCATTAGAGTAGGAGAGATCAACAGTAGAGATCATTAGAGTAGGAGACATCAACAGTAGAGATCATTAGAGTAGGAGACATCAACAGTAGAGATCATTAGAGTAGGAGACATCAACAGTAGAGATCATTAGAGTAGGAGACATCAACAGTAGAGATCATTAGAGTAGGAGACATCAACAGTAGAGCTCATTAGAGTAGGAGACGATCAACAGTAGAGATCATTAGAGTAGGAGACATCAACAGTAGAGATCATTAGAGTAGGAGAGATCAAACAGTAGAGCTCATTAGAGTAGGAGACATCAACAGTAGAGATCATTAGAGTAGGAGACATCAATAGTAGAGATCATTAGAGTAGGAGACATCAACAGTAGAGATCATTAGAGTAGGAGAGATCAACAGTAGAGATCATTAGAGTAGGAGACATCAACAGTAGAGATCATTAGAGTAGGAGACATCAACAGTAGAGCTCATTGGAGTAGGAGACATCAACAGTAGAGATCATTAGAGTAGGAGAGATCAACAGTAGAGCTCATTAGAGTAGGAGACATCAACAGTAGAGCTCATTGGAGTAGGAGACATCAACAGTAGAGATCATTAGAGTAGGAGAGATCAACAGTAGAGATCATTAGAGTAGGAGACATCAACAGTAGAGCTCATTAGAGTAGGAGACATCAACAGTAGAGATCATTAGAGTAGGAGACATCAACAGTAGAGATCATTAGAGTAGGAGACATCAACAGTAGAGATCATTAGAGTAGGAGAGATCAACAGTAGAGATCATTAGAGTAGGAGACATCAACAGTAGAGATCATTAGAGTAGGAGACATCAACAGTAGAGCTCATTGGAGTAGGAGACATCAACAGTAGAGATCATTAGAGTAGGAGAGATCAACAGTAGAGCTCATTAGAGTAGGAGACATCAACAGTAGAGCTCATTGGAGTAGGAGACATCAACAGTAGAGATCATTAGAGTAGGAGAGATCAACAGTAGAGCTCATTAGAGTAGGAAACATCAACAGTAGAGATCATTAGAGTAGGAGAGATCAACAGTAGAGATCATTAGAGTAGGAGACATCAACAGTAGAGATCATTAGAGAACCAGAAACAGGTTTGAGTCTTGGAAGACCGATAAGTTATCATGACGTTAAAACAGAGGAAGCATCAGCAGCCACGACAGCGTTCAGGACCTTCCAGCTCTGTTTGTTAACGGTTCTGACACAAACCTCTCGCGTGGGCGGGTTGTTTTTAGGGGTGCATCCCCATTGGCTAATGAGTTTTTGAGTGACAGCTCAGTGCCCCGGATGTTGTTTGGCGGACTGTCACAGACTAACTTTACTGGATACTTTACTGGATGTACTGGATCACTTAAGTGTAAGTATTGATCATACATCCGGGGCACTGAGCTGTCACTCAAAAACTCATTAGCCAATGGGGACGCACCCCTGAAAACAATCTCTCTCAAATTTTTATTTTTGTTTGATTTTTAAGAAGTTTTGTTTGATTATATTGGCACAAACCTGATTCCAGATCAGATCAGACGGTGTCAGGCTGTTTTACACAGATATAAAATACTACCTTCCAACTCATGCCAGTATCAGTACTCGGTATCAGTACTGGGTTATAGTACTGGGTATTAGTACTGGGTATCAGTACTGGGTTATAGTACTGGGTATTAGTACTGGGTATCAGTACTGGGTTATAGCACTGGGTATCAGTACTGGGTATCAGTCCTGGGTTTCAGACCTGGGTTTCAGTACTGGGTTATAGTACTGGGTATTAGTACTGGGTATCAGTATTGGGTTATAGTACTGGGTATTAGTACTGGGTATCAGTCCTGGGTTTCAGTACTGGGTATCAGTACTGGGTATCAGTCCTGGGTATCAGTCCTGGGTTTCAGTACTGGGTATCAGTACTGGGTATCAGTCCTGGGTGACAGTACTGGGTATCATTCCTGGCTATCAGTACTGGGTATCAGTACTGGGTATCAGTCCTGGGTATCAGTCCTGGGTTACAATACTGGGTATCAGTACTGGGTATCAGTCCTGGGTATCAGTCCTGGTTTTCAGTACTGGGTATCAGACCTGGGTTTCAGTACTGGGTATTAGTCCTGGGTTACAATACTGGGTATCAGTCCTGGGTTTCAGTACTGGGTATCAGTACCGGGTATCAGTCCTGGGTATCAGTACTGGGTATCAGTCCTGGGTTTCAGTACTGGGTATCAGTACTGGGTATCAGTACTGGGTATCAGTCCTGGGTTTCAGTGCTGGGTATCAGTACTGGGTATCAGTACTGGGTATCAGTCCTGGGTTTCAGTGCTGGGTATCAGTACTGGGTATCAGTACTGGGTATCATCCCTTCATCAGGTTGACGTACAGAGAAGGAAAACTGTTAGAATGAAGAAAAAAAACAGAAAGAAAGAGAGAAGAGAAACAGAAAAGAGAAGAGAGAGGAAAAGAGAAAGAACGAAAAAGAAGAAACATCAATAAACAAGGAGAGATGGAGAGAACAGAGCGTGAAAATCTGAGGTGAGAAGAGATGGAGAGAGAGAGACAGACAGACAGAGAGATAGACAGACAGACAAACAGGCAGAGAAACAGACAGACAGACAGAGAGATAGACAGACAGACAGGCAGAGAGAGAGACAGACAGACAGACAGACAGACAGGCAGAGAGAGAGACAGGCAGAGAGAGAGAGAGACAGACAGACAGACAGACAGACAGAGAAAGACAGACAGACAGACAGACAGGCAGGCAGAGAGACATACAGGCAGAGAGAGAGACAGGCAGAGAGACAGACAGACAGACAGACAGAGAGAGAGACAGACAGACAGACAGACAGACAGACAGACAGACAGGCAGAGAGAGACAGACAGACAGGCAGAGAGAGAGAGAGAGAGAGACAGACAGACAGACAGGCAGAGAGAGACAGACAGACAGACAGACAGTATTGTGAAACATGGATGAGTTTAAAGTATTAATATTAATATTCTGGTATTTTCTAAAAGCCTCTGGGGAGGATGTCACTGACAAACACCACACACACTTTAATGGATGTTAACACACACACACATACACACACACATACACACACACACACACACACACACACACACATACAAACACACACACACACACACACACATACACGTTAAAACAGAGTAATTCCTGTTTTTATGACCACTCTAGGTGGGATATGACTCTATATGTCTCTCTCTCTCTCTCTCTCCCTGTCTCTCTCTCTCCCTGTCTCTCTCTCTCCCTGTCTCTCTCCCTGTCTCTCTGGCCTATTGAACAGACGATGCAATTTCCTGTCCTTTTCCCCACTGGAACAATAGAGACCAGTATATGTGTGTGTGTATGAGTGTGTGTATGAGTGTGTGTATGAGTGTGTGTGTGTGTGTTTTAAAAAAGACATGTTTGCTCTTCCTTCTTGCCGTTTTTGTCTCTGAAGGAAACTGAGAGTCTGAACTGGTTCGACTGGTCACCCGTTAACCGGTAACGGGGTGTAGATGAGTGATATATATTCAGAATTTGCAGCTCCCACTCCCACTGATCCATTCATCCTGACACCTGCAGAGAATAGAATAGAATAGAATAGAATAGAATAGAATAGAATAGAAAAGAAACCAGTCAAACTGATTGTACATCACCGGTCAACTGTAGCTCAGTGAGTAGAGCAAGGGACTAACACTGTTGGTGGTTCAAATCCCTGTGAAGCCCAATGTGTTTAGCAAGACTTAGCCCCATCCCCCTCTGGCGGCCATGTTGGAGGTCCTCAGCTCTGAACAGCTGATTGTGTTTCTGTCTCAACAGAATTGAATCTTCATGGTTAATTTCTGTCTGTTTCTACTGAACTGATCATTTCATCACTGATACATCTGATTGATTTAGTGTTTAGATCATGTAGCTTGTTAGCTAGCTAACCATAGTATCTGGTCAGCTAACCATCACTGTCTTGTTGGTAACACATCTGGTTAGCACACAGCTAACGTAGCTAGTAGCAGCTAGCGTTAGCAGTGGCTAGTAGTCCCATGTTAACAGTAGCTAAACTAGCCTGCTGGCTAGTTAGCTAGCTACCAGTTTGTTCAGGTTAGCTGAGCTGGACAGAACCAGACAGACAGACAGGTACAGAACCAGAGAGACAGACAGACAGGTACATGTCTCTGGTAACCAGACTAGCGCTTGTAGCAGAGTGTGATTTAAATGTCAACCCAAAAATTATGGGATGGCAGTTGCATACACACACACACACACACACACACACACACACACCCACCCACCCACCCACACACACACACACACTCAGTGAATGGGAGGATTTATGTGATAGCGTTCACTCTCCCCTGGGGGATTATGGGTAATTGGATCTCCCCCCCTCCCCTTGACCCCCGACCCTCATCGTTGTCACGGCGATGTCTCTGAGGATGTGACTATTATGGGACAGAGAGGTTACATTGCAGTGGTGACACACACACACACATACACACACACACACACACACACACATACACACACACACACATACACACACACGCACACGCACACACACACACACACACACACACACACACACACGCACGCACACGCACGCGCAAGCGGGAGAGTGTATCTGACAGTTCCCTGTAGATTGACCATTTACCTCTACATCCCTACTTCTCTCTCTCTGCCTGTCTCTCTCTCTCTCTGCCTGTCTCTCTCTCTCTGCCTGTCTCTCTCTCTCTCATCAGACACTATAGAACAATCGAAGCAGAGAAACTCACAAGTGCCTCTATTGTTCTGCTAACAACCTGGTCTGTGTGTGTCTGTGTGTGTGTGTGTGTGTGTGTGTGTGTGTGTGTGTGTGTGTGTGTGTGTGTGTGTGTGTGTGTGGTGATATAGAAAGCTTCTCTTCCTGTTATTCAGTCTCTTACAGATGAAAGACGACAAAGAACAGGAAAGGTATTGTTCATTTTGTGCAGAAAAGCACCAGCACACACACACACACACACACACACACACACACATAGACACAGATGGAATTAGAGCAGGTTGGAGCTTTTGACAGTTACCTGTCTGTCTCTCTCTCTACCTATCTGTCTCTCTCGCTACTTGTCTGTCTTTCACTCTACCTGTCTCTATGTCTCTCTACCTGTCTGTTTCTCTCTCTCTTCCTGTCTGTCTGTCTCTCTACCTCTCTGTCTCCCTCTCTCTTCCTGTCTGTCTGTCTCTACCTGTCTTTCTGTCTCTTTACCTGTCTGCCTCTCTCTCTACCTGTCTTTCTCTCTCTCTACCTGTCTGTCTGTCTCTCTTCCTGTCTTTCTCTCTCTCTACCTGTCTGTCTGTCTGTCTCTCTACCTGTCTGCCTCTCTCTCTTCCTGTCTGTCTGTCTTTCTACCTGTCTGCCTCTCTCTCTACCTGTCTGTCTCTCTCTCTACATGTCTGTCTCTCTCTCTCTTCCTGTCTTTCTCGCTCTCTACCTGTCTGTCTCTCTCTCTTCCTGTATTTCTCTCTCTCTACCTGTCTGTCTCTCTTCCTGTCTTTCTCTCTCTCTACCTGTCTGTCTCTCTTCCTGTCTTTCTCTCTCTCTCTACCTGTCTGTCTCTCTCTCTTCCTGTATTTCTCTCTCTCTACCTGTCTGTCTCTCTTCCTGTCTTTCTCTCTCTCTACCTGTCTGTCTCTCTCTCTTCCTGTATTTCTCTCTCTCTACCTGTCTGTCTCTCTTCCTGTCTTTCTCTATCAAATTTAAATTAGCTTGTGTTGCCAAAGCATTACTATAAAAGTATATTTGACAAAGTAAATGATAAATAAACAAGAGAAATCATCAATTCACACATATACAGTTATACTATATATATATATATACATAAATACAGTTAGTTATACTATATATATACATAAATACAGTTAGTTATACTATATATATACATAAATAGTTATACTATATTTATATACACATAAATACAGTTAGTTATACTATATATATACACATAAATAGTTATACTATATACACATAAATACAGTTAGTTATACTATATATATACACACATAAATACAGTTAGTTATACTATATATATACATAAATACAATTAGTTATACTATATATATATATAAATACAGTTATTCTATATATATACACATAAATACAGTTAGTTATACTATATATATACATAAATACAGTTAGTTATACTATATATATAGACATAAATACAGTTAGTTATACTACATATACACATAAATAGTTATACTATATATATACACAAATACAGTTAGTTATACTATATATATATAATATATATAAATACAGTTATACTATATATATATACATAAATACAGTTAGTTATACTATGTATATATACATAAATACAGTTAGTTATACTATATATATATACACATAAATACAGTTAGTTATACTATATATATACATAAATACAGTTAGTTATACTATATATATATACACATAACTACAGTTAGTTATACTTTATATATATACATAAATACAGTTAGTTATACTATATATATATATATACATAAATACAGTTAGTTATACTATATATATTCATAAATACAGTTAGTTATACTATATATATACATAAATACAGTTAGTTATACTATATATATATACACATAACTACAGTTAGTTATACTTTATATATATATACATAAATACAGTTAGTTATACTATATATATACACATAAATACAGTTAGTTATACTATATATATACATAAATACAGTTAGTTATACTATATATACACACATAAATACAGTTAGTTATACTATATATATATATATACATAAATACAGTTAGTTATACTATATATATACATAAATACAGTTAGTTATACTATATATATACACATAAATACAGTTAGTTATACTATATATATACACATAAATACAGTTAGTTATACTCATATAATAGAGTCAGGAGTGTTTGTTCCATCTATACCTCTGACCTTTGACCCTTTGGCCACAGCAATGACCAAAAGGCAAAAGTTTGACCTGCAGGTTGAACCAGCTCGCTGTTGAAAGGCTGAGATAAATATCATGTCTAGACTGGGATTTATATTAGCTGTGTGTGTGTGTGTGTGTGTGTGTGTGTTCTAAGTTATGAATACAAATATTTAGTGTCAGTTCAAGATGAGATCAAGTTTTAATCCGTTTTCAGAGACGACCTCTGACAGATGAAACATGAAGCTAAATGACGTTAGGGATGTTAAAGCTGCTGTAGTCAGATTCACTGTGAAGCTCCAGTCGTCTTCTCAGTCTGAACCAGGAAGTGATGCTGCAGCACTAACTGACCAATAGGCTGTAGATTCACTCTATTGGTCCAAATTAAATCCTGGTGTCGGTTTGAAGACGAAGAAGAAGAGAAGAAGAGCAATTTATTCTCATTTCGGGTGCACGCATGCACCAACACACACAACACATGCAAGGGGGGAAGTGGCCGCCGAACACAACACACACACATGTAGGTAGGGTGTCGGTTTGGTCACTGGTGGGAAATCTCCTCCACACAGGAAGTGATCCAGACTGAAGAGAGAGATGGACTCACCAATGTTACATCTTTGGTGTCTTTGGTATGAAGCATCACTGACTGGTTTACTGACGTCACAACACAGGGTTTCTAGGTAATGAAGTTCAAACAGTCACCTGTCACTGCCATTGGATCCGCTAACATGTAAAGTGGCTCCCAGTGGAACCAGTAGTAGACTGTGGTTGTACTGGTCAGCTCCCAGTGGAACCAGTAGTAGACTGGTTGTACTGGTCAGCTCCCAGTGGATCCAGTAGAGACTGGTTGTACTGGTCAGCTCCCAGTGGAACCAGGAGAGACTGGTTGTACTGGTCAGCTCCCAGTAGAACCAGTAGTAGACTGGTTGTACTGGTCAGCTCCCAGTGGAACCAGGAGAGACTGGTTGTACTGGTCAGCTCCCAGTAGAACCAGTAGTAGACTGGTTGTACTGGTCACACAGAGCTCAGCTCTGTGGATAAATGAATGTTGTGTATCATCTGTAACTGTTCTCCTGTCAGATCCGATGCACGGTCCTCAGCGTCTGCAGGTCGTCGACATCCAGTCCAAACAGGTGACGGTTCGATGGGAGCCGTTCGGATACAACGTCACCCGCTGCCACAGCTACAACCTCACCATGCACTACCGCTACCGGCCTGTAGGGGGAGCCACAAGGTACTTATATGGAGGGACAGTGGTGTTACTGGTTGTTAACTAAGGTACTGACTGACTAGTTCTGACTGACTGGATGGCTAACTGATTAACTAACCGACCACCTAACTGACTGACTAACCTCCTCCTTGTTGTTCTGCTCCTATCGGTCTGACTCCTCCTTGTTGTTCTGCTCCTATCGGTCTGACTCCTCCTTGTTGTTCTGCTCCTATTGGTCTGACTCCTCCTTGTTGTTCTGACTCCTCCTTGTTGTTCTGCTCCTATTGGTCTGACTCCTCCTTGTTGGTCTGACTCCTCCTTGTTGTTCTGCTCCTA
>JAXDDX010000101.1:1177500-1180000 GCA_034670405.1 Hoplostethus atlanticus
TCATCCAAACCATAAAATAAATAAATGCTCTTAATAAATAGTTGGTAAATATTTTTTTATTTTTAAATAATTTATTTCATATTTCTAAACAAATGTTTCTACATAATTGAGAAGTAGGAAATTTATAAAATATAAATATATTATGCATATATATATATATGCTCTGTCAAACTCTGTTACAGTCTACTACACTATCACTGCCACACACACACGCTGGTCCCAGAGGAGACGGTATCCGTGGTAACAGTCGTCATGTCAACATGTCGTTGTCTCCGTTCTGCTTTAACGAGGGATTTGGTTAATTAACGATCAGCAGGCAGGGCTAATCAGCGCTAGCTGCTAACATCAGGGATTAACAGAGGATTAACAGCTAATGTGTCAATCACACACACACACACACACACTGGTAGTTCACCGTGCTCAGTGTGCTTGTCTTCAGTCTTAAATACTGGTTGACGTGTATTAACCAGTAAATCAGCTGAACCTGAACCTGAACCTGAACCTGACTGAACCTGAACCTGACTGAACCTGACTGAACCTGAACCTGAACCTGACTGAACCTGAACCTGACTGAACCTGAACCTGAACCTTACTGAACCTGACTGAACCTGAACCTGACTGAACCTGAACCTGAACCTTACTGAACCTGACTGAACCTGAACCTGACTGAACCTGAACCTGACTGAACCTGACTGAACCTGAACCTGACTGAACCTGAACCTTACTGAACCTGACTGAACCTGAACCTGACTGAACCTGAACCTTACTGAACCTGACTGAACCTGAACCTGAACCTGACTGAACCTGAACCTGACTGAACCTGAACCTGAACCTTACTGAACCTGACTGACTGAACCTGAACCTGACTGAACCTGAACCTTACTGAACCTGACTGAACCTGAACCTGACTGAACCTGAACCTGACTGAACCTGAACCTGAACCTGACTGAACCTGAACCTGAACCTTACTGAACCTGACTGAACCTGAACCTGACTGAACCTGAACCTGACTGAACCTGAACCTGAACCTTACTGAACCTGACTGAACCTGAACCTGAACCTGACTGAACCTGAACCTGAACCTGAACCTGCTGTAGAACATCAAGTCATTTTCTGGTTTCATTTCTTCTTCTAAATAAAGTGTCAGTGACTGTCAGGGGGCGTGGCTCCATGAGCTCCACTTAACCAAGTCTGTGATAAATGCTCTGGTTAGTTAGCGTGGTTAGCGTTAAGCTAGGTCAATACCAACAGCAGTGTCGTGCTTCATGACCATATAAGGAAATATGCTCCACCCTTTTACTGCCAAACTGTTTCCAAAATCCAACATGGCGGTGCCAACACTTCCTTTAAACAGTAAGTAGATATCCTCCAACACATGAACACGTTAACATGTATGTTGAGGAGGAGAGGAAGAGGAGGACGAGGAGAGGAAGAGGAGGAGGAAGAGGAGGAGGACAGGAAGAGGAGGAGGAAGAGCAGGAGGAGAGGAACTGATGGAGATGAAAAGATGAAAACGGATCATTTTAAACAAGTCTTTCAAGCTGGAACAGGACCTGAATTGTAAAGCATGGTGTGTGTGTGTGTGTGTGTGTGATGTACAGTGTGTTAATTGACATGATAGCTGATGTGGACGCCCTGGGATCAAACCACACAGATGCTATTTCCAGATACGATATAGCAGAACTGACTTGGTGTGTTTATATGGACTTGCTTTTGTCTCTTCTGACACGAGTGTATGCATCGGCCTCTAGGCACAGTATCACACACACACACACACACACACACACACACACACACACACACACACACACATACACACACACACACACACACACATTAAAACACGTGCGAAAGCCTCAGATTGCAGTACAAAGCATCCCGCCGCGGGCGACCTGCCGCTTTAAGCAGATTACTGTCAGTCACACACACACACACACACACAACACACAAACACACACACACGCCAAGACAAGTGTTTACATCTTGATTGTGATTGGAGACGGTTTGTCACACTGAGAGATGAATGGAGAGAAAAGAAGAAAAGAGGAGGGATAAAGAGAGAGAGTGGGAGGGAAAGAAAGAAAGAAAGAAAGAAAGAGAGAAAGAAAGAAAGAGAGAGGAATAAGAACACAATAGATTCTATCACTACTTTCTATGTTTTTAAAACGGGATCCTCTATTTCAACACCAAATGTTTCTCTCTCTCTCATGTATACTCGTCTTTCCTTCAGGGAATTAAACAATACAGACAAACTGTGTAGGATTACTGTGTGTGTGTGTGTGTGTGTGTGTGTGTGTGTGTGTGGTGTGTGTGTGTGTGTGTGTGTGTGTGCGTTTCTTCCTGTCCACCTCAACTTTCCTGTCAAACAGGAAATGTGACAATGTTTCACCCTCCACGCCCCGTCCCCTGTGTGTGTGTGTGTGTGTGTGTGTGTGTGTGTGTGTGTGTGTGTGTGATGATATATGGGTTTTGTCCTAAACCTGGTTCCTGTGAAAAACTC
>JAXDDX010000101.1:1182500-1192500 GCA_034670405.1 Hoplostethus atlanticus
TGATCCGATGGTTAGTGGTATCTGGTTTTAATCTCCACTCAGGACGAGTTCAACGTCTCGTTTCCTCGTTTCTCTTTGGTGGTATTTAGTGAGCAGTATTTTCTAGTAGTATTTCTATCTGAAACTGAGGTAACGGTATTTTCTAACCCTAACCTAACTAACAATAACAACTAACAATATCAGAGCTTGTTGTTTAATAGCTAACTAGCTGCCACTAGTGCTTGGTGCTACAGGTAGCTGGTTAGCTATTAGCAATGGGCATGCTAGTTATCTGGTATTGCTAGGGTAACTATCTATCAAATCATTATGTTATCAATGAGTACACTATCTAGTCCCGCCTCCCAATTGAGGCTTGCTTTTGCTTGTTTTTGTCATCCAGGTCAGAGTTAGATTAGATTAGATTAGATTAGAGTCCTCCGTGTTGGCCATCATGTCCAGAGCAGCGTTCCTATTGGCTGGGTGGTTTTCAATAGAAGTGAATTAGAGACAAACCAGTTTGCATCCATTTTCCTGTGGGAAGTGAACGCAGCATCTGTGTTCCTCCAGAAACCAGGACGTTTGTTCAGTCTCCAGAATAATGGGTTGGTTCACCCAGTTGCTGCTGGGTGATGTCAGTTGAAGACGTTTCCATGGCAACCAACATCAGATGACATAAATAGAGTCAATAGAATCAGTAGAATCAGAACAGTCAATAGAGTCAATAGAATCAAGTAAAGTCAATAGAGTCAATAGAGTCAATTGAATAAATAGAGTCAGTAGAATCAATAGAGTCAGTAGAATCAATAGAGTTAATAGAGTCAATAGAATCAATAGAGTCAATAGAATCAGTGGAATGGAGTCAATATATGGATCATGGATGCGGCGGTGGGATCTGGCAGCCCATTTAGTGGACTGAAGCTTTAATAGACCTCTGGTACCGACACCGTTGTCAAGGAGTTTTAAATCACCGTGGTAACAAGCATCGTTTATAACTGTCCTAAAACGGGAAGACCTCTCCTCTCCTCTCCTCTCCTCTCCCCTCCCCTCCCCTGTCCTCTCCTCCCCTCTCCTCTCCCCTCCTCTCCTCTCCTCTCCTCTCCTCTTCTCTCCTCCTCTCCTCTCCTCTCCTCTCCTCTCCTCTCCTCTCCTCTCCTCTCCTCTCCTCTCCCCTCCCCTCCCCTGTCCTCTCCTCTCCTCTCCTCCCCTCTCCTCTCCCCTCCTCTCCTCTCCTCCTCTCCTCTCCTTTCCCCTCCTCTCTCCTCTCCTCTCCTCTCCTCTCCTCTCCCTCTCCTCTCCTCTCCTCTCCTCTCCCCTCCTCCCCTCTCCTCTCCTCTCCTCTCCTCTCCACTCTCCTCCTCTCCACTCCTCTCCTCTTCCTCCTCCTCTCCTGGTATTCTCTGTCCTTTAGGGCAATAATTCATTTTATTACAGCAGAATGGAGAGAGAGAGAGAGAGACAGATAGAGAGAGAGAGAGAGAGAGAGAGACAGATAGAGAGAGAGAGACAGATAGAGAGAGACAGATAGAGAGTAATAACTTACTTTAGAAAGACATTATACTTCTTTCAACAATATATCATGTTATCACGTGTTCACATCAAAACGAGCTCCTCCTCCACATCATCAGGAAGCTATGGAGGTTCTGGTTCCACCAACATCCTGGCCTTCACCATCTTCACCAACATGACTTTAACGTCAATGTCCAGAGAAGCTTCTACCTTCCTCCTCCTGCTCACATACACAACCATCCAAGAAGACCAAGACCAAGAAGGAAGTTTAACAGCTGACAGTTATCCCTGTGCTTTCTGCTGTACTTGACCCCACAGACAAACAGATGTTGGTTAAAAACTTCACCAAACATCCTGAACACTTCCTCTAAGAAAACAAACAGATGAGAGACGGGAACACTCAGAAACACAGTGGAAAACTGTTTATTTTTTAGTACAGAAAGGACAAGTGTCTTCCTCATTTAAGAAATAAAAGCGTTCACAGCAATGCTGCCATGAAGGATCCTCCACTGAAGCTCAGTGGGGGTTTATACAGAACCCTCCACACTGGCTTGATTCAGGACATAGTCCTAAATGTTGCCTCCAAGGAGTATCAGTCCGGTTGTTCAGCTTGTTCTTATTAATGGATTTGACCAGCCGTCTGTACACAGCTTTACCTGAGGCTCCTTCCAGAGAAACGCTGGTGTTGTTCTGTTCTAGAAACGGACCAGAGCAGTCTGCAACATCAGGATAAATGTTCAGTGCAGGGAAACGATCAGTGCTGTCAGGCAGCAGTAACCCTTTACTGTAATCAGTTATTAAGATGTGTTCATGTCCGGTCAGCTTGTGTTTCCAGTCATTTAGTAACTGACCAATGACCCGTATGGATCTGACTCCCAAACAGGCTGCTAAAGCAGCAGGATTGTCCAGTTTAGGTCCAACCAGATCCACCAGCTGTCCCACAGTCCTGGCAGAGCACATCCTTCTCTCCAGACCTTCCTTCTCGCCCCCCCTGTCAAGGAAACCCAACCGACCTCCAAACACCAGCGGCTCCTGAAGCAGCCAGTACAGCGAGTCAGAGGTATCCATCCTCTGCTTCTCTAGCAGAGTCCATGCTGAGAAGAGGCTGCGATAAAATCCAGGCAGTGCTCTGACGTCTGGCTTTTTAAAATCCATTAAGAACAGGGAGGATCTCAGTCCCAGTCCTCTATACTGCTGCAGAATAGTCCAGGCCAAAGGTCTCCAGACCAAGTCTACTGGCCCTGTGAGCAGTCGCTGTACAAACTGCACCCTGAAAGCAGCACCCCTACTGGCCAGGTGAACCAGTCCCTGCCCTCCTTCTTCTTTTGGAAGGAAGAGAACGCTCTGAGGGACCCAGTGCAGCTTGTCCCAGAAGAAATCCACCAGTATGATCTGGATTTTAGCCAGGAGCCCTGCTGGAGGATCAGCACAGGCCAAACGATGCCACAAGGCTGAGGAAACCAGGTTGTTTATTACCAGCACTCTTTATTACCAGCACATTTTTAGTAAAACCCATTTCCATTTATTGAGACGCCCTTTGACCTTTTCTAGAACATTCTCCCAGTTCTTTTGGAAAAAGGATTCATTCCCTAAAAACACCCCTAGATACTTTACCCCTCCTTTCTTCCAGACCAGACCTCCAGGCAGACTGAGTTAATTCCTCAGAGACTCCCCCACCATGACAGCTTCACTTTTGCCCCAGTTCACCTTAGCAGACGATATTACCCCAAACAGATCCACATTGCGTACCAACAAATCAATGTCTCTCTGTTTCTTTATCAAGACCATGACGTCATCGGCATAAGTAGACAGTTTGAAGGAAAACTGACTCCAGACGGATCCCTTCTGAGCTTGTGAAGCAGAGGTTCGATGGCGAGCGAGTACAAAGCAAACCCAAAAGGCAGCAACCCTGTCTCACCCCTCTCTGAGCACTGAACAGAGCACTGAGCCCACCATTGATTTTGAGTATCCTCGCAATGTCACTGTACAACACCTGGATCATGGCTATAAATCGAGGGCTGAACCCAAAAGCAGTTAGTGTGTGCCATAAATATTGGTGTTCAACCCGATCAAAAGCCTTTTCCTGGTCTATAGAAATCAGACCAGTATCTACAGTCAATGAACTAGAAACCTCCAGAACATCCAGAATTAGAATGATGTTGGGTACATGGTAAGTCTGGTCCGTATGGATGACTGCAGTCAGGACCAGTCAGGCCAGAGCTTTGGACAGTATCTTGTAGTCCGCTCATAGCAGAGATACCGGTCTCCAGTTCCTTAACTCCTGCAGGCTCTCCTGTCTTGGGCAGCAGAGTGATGACTGCTCTCCTGCAGCTCAGAGGCAGCTGGGCCCTCTCCAAACTGTCCTTGAGGAGATTCAAGATTCAAGATTCAAGATTCAAGATTCAAGAACTTTATTTGTCACATACACACACAGGGTGTGCAGTGAACAGGTCCTCACCCAACACACACCAGAAAGACTTAAACAAATCCACAGGAAGTCCATCTATTCCCGGAGCCCTGCCGGTCTGCAGGTTCATCATCACCGTGTGCTGTCCAGCCAGAGAGAGCTGGGCCTCCAGTCTTCTATTGACTCCAGCGTCAACCTGAGGCAAGCCAGTATAAAACTCCTCAGCCACCTCCGGGCTCTCACTGAACTCATTTAAAAAGGTCTCTGTAAAAGCAGGAAGCAAACCTGCAAGTCTCTGCAGAATCTGAGACTGCAGAGCCGTTCCTGCAGCATAGAGAGTGCATCAGTTTTTTCTGCCTGTTTTTTCCTCTCCAACCCAAAGAAGAACTGTGATGGAGCATCCATCTGGGAGACATCCATGAAACGTGAGCAGACCAGAGCTCCCTGTGCTGTAACGCCCAACGGGTTGGCCAAAGCCGCCTTTTTGGATTTTAGGGCCTCAAAATGTTCCTGATTTCCTGTAGACTCTACTAAAGACTGTAGTTCTACCACTTCAGTTTCTAGGACTGTCAAAGATCTGGCGATGCCACCAGTGACATTACAAGTATACTGCTGACAGAGCTGTTTTATTTGACACTTCCCAATGTCCCACCACTGCTCAATACCTATGCGTATTTGCATCTCTGAAAGTCTTGTCATGCAGTAAGTTGGTGTTAAAATGCCAATAAGCGCTCCCTACCCTAACATCTTTAATTAGCACATAGCAACACACAAGATGATGATCAGTAAAACCTACAAGTTGTCACCCTTTAAAAACATTCAGCTGGTGTTTAAAACAATAAAATCGGTCTAGTCTCGCCAGAGACAGCGCATTGTCTTTACAATGAGACCAAGTGTATTGTCTGGCTTTTCTATTCAGACTTCGCCAAACGTTACCAGCTCATGCTCCTCAGTTGGCTGTCTGAACCTTCTAGAAGAGGCAGGATGAGGCTCTTGGTGGTTTCTGTCCACCTTTGCATCCTCTGTGCAGTTAAAATCCCCCCGACACATAAAAAGTCTTCAGTGCTGCTGTTGCGTAAAACAGTACACAATACATCTAGCATTGAGCCTTTCAACATGATGGGTAGGAGCATACACATTGATAAAAGTTGTTTTCACATTTTCATGCTGTGTACAAGTATCCAGGTATTACTTCCTCTACCTCACATGAACATGGTTTGAAATGTTTAGAAAAAATTATAAATGGCTGCATTTACATAGCGCTTTTATCCAAAGCGCTTTACAATATTTTGCCTCTCATTCACCCATTCACACTCACTCACACCCCGATGGCAGTGAGCTACCATGCTGGTGCTTCCTGACCATCGGGAGCGATTTGGGTTTCAGTGTCTTGCCCAAGGACACTTCGACATGTGGACAGGAGGAGCCGGGGATCGAACCGCCAACCTTGTGATCAGTGGACAACCTCTCTACCCCACTGTTACTCGTTTTATGGCTTACAATAATTTCACCACTGCACTCTTTTTTCCACTGGCTTACATTGTCCACAGTGCTATGTGTTTCCTGAAGCATCACTACATCTAGTTTTTTTAATTTCATCAACTTGAAGAAGAAGCCCCTTTGTCATCACTCCTGGCTCCGTTCAGGTTTAAAGTGCCTAATTTAAGGTCACACATGGAAATAAAATAAAACTCAACAATGATATAGCAAAGAGCAAACACAAGGAAGTGAGAGGATGCTATCTTTTTAAACATCATCAGACATTTTTGCTTTTGTTTTGAGAATCAGTTTTTTCAGGATCACCTCTTGGTTGGTGAGACTTTCATCCCCTAAACCACCATTGTTTCTAATCACACTCCTGGCTGACGCAGCAAAAACCTTTAAGTCAGGAAAAAAGTCTTCCTCTTTCACATCCCTCAGGCCCTTGATGTCCTGCAGGGGAATACCCACTGTGCTCTTCCTCCTGTTAACTGGCTGCCCTGTTTCTGCTGAGCTGTCATCCACCCGATCACACCAGTACTGTTGCTGCTCAGCACTTCATTTGATTTCTTTTGAGTCATTTTCAAAAATCCTCATCAGACCTCATCCTCAGAATCCTCCACTACTCCTACTTCTGCTGCACCTTTTTTCCTTTTCTGGGGTCACTTTATTCTGTTGATCATTTTTTCTATTACGTTGTTCACCTTTCTTCACCCGTCTGTCTCCGCTCTGTTCCTGTTGATCAGTCTGAACTACTTCCCCTTCCTCCGCCTGAATCCTTTCACCCCCCTGTGCCTCACCACTCACCTGGCCGCCCTGCGCTTCCTCCCTGCCCGCCTGGGGCTCCTCACCACCTCCTGTAGGAGCAGAGCTCCTCCGCCCCACATCCGAAACATTTCATGGTCTCCGACGTGGCGAAGACCATGTAGTTGAAACCATCTACCTTAAAGTTAAAAGACACGTTTATTTTTTCATTGTTGTCCTTCATCATCATGTACACCAGCCTCCTGTGACACACTACGTGTTTTAGTAGCGGAGACTTCGATCCCAACGAGATCATTTTGATGGAGAGACTAGCTGCCCGTACCTAGACAACTCCTTAGCCAAAGTTTCATTTTTGATGAACAGGGGTTCGTTCGATATCGTGATCTTTTTTGCCGGGTTAACCAGCGGGAGAACCGGGGTAAATGTGTCTCTGATCACGACACCTTCTTCAACTACCTGATCCACTTTGGCCGTGCTGTCTAGAAAGATAACAATGGCACGATGCAGACTTGGTGCTGCCATAACCTACTACCTTCCCGACCGCCAAACCAGCCAGTGGAGGAGCACTGAGCAGCCGCCCGCCGGCACCAGAGTTAGCTTCTCAAACCCCCCCCACCATCAACTACCGGCATGTTTCCCAGCTGGGCTACAAGCCCCGATACCCAACGAACCCCAAACCACCAACAAACTGCTCAAAGTACTTTAAGAAAACTGACATTTATTGTGGAAAACAGCAGTGAAAATGCATTAACCAATAACAAGAGAAAACCTTCAGTCGCCCTCCGAAGCACACTGCACACACCCTCCACATGCTCACACACACACATGCGCACGAGAGAGAGAGAGAGAGAGAGAGAGAGAGAGAGACAGAGAGAGACAGAGAGAGAGACACAGAGAGAGAGAGAGAGAGAGAGAGAGAGACAGAAAGGGTGGAGTGATGGAGTGATGAGAGGGAGGAGTTAATAAAAACGAGGAGAGAAAGATGACCTTTCTGTGGAGCTGAATAATGAAGCAGCAGATGGATGGATGGAGAAAGGAGGAGGGGAGGAGAGGAGGACAGAGGAGAGCAGGAGAGAGAGGAAGAGAAGAGAGGAGAGGAGGAGAGGAAGGGGGGACGAGGAGGAGGGGAGAAGGAGAGAGGAGGGCAGAGCATGAGAGGAGGGGAGGGGAGGGGAGAGAGGAGGGGAGAGGAGGGTGATTGATGATTCTCCTCCTGATTTGTTTCTAGAAGCTCCTTGTCTTTTTTCTCTCCTTCATTCTTTCATTTATCCTCTTTACTCTGTTCATCAACTTGTACCAGCAAATAACTGAACTAAACCATCTAAACTAGACTAAACTAACTACGCCAACTAAACCAGACTAAACTAACTAAACCAACTAAACTAGACCAAACTGACTACACCAACTAAACCAACTAAACTAGACTAAACTAACTAAAGTAACTTAAGTAACTTAAGTAACAAGGAGCCATATTTGGCCTGGCCTGCTGTGGTCTGATGTCTCTCTCTCTCTCTCTCTCTCTCTCTCTCTCTCTCTCTCTCTCCCCAGTAAGTACCAGGTGGTGGTGGAGGAGGAGCGCCCCCGCAGGCAGAGGAGAGGAACTGCAGAGATCCTGCGCTGCTACCCCGTCCCCATCCACTTCCAGAATGCCAGTCTGCTCAACTCTCAGTACTACTTCAGCGCTGAGCTGCCCATGAGCGACCTCAGATCAGCCATGCCCTTCTGTATAGGTCAGTAACCAGCTGGTTAGTTAGTTAGTTAGTTAATAATAATAATAATAATAATGATAACTTTAATTTAAGAGTGCCTTTCATGGTACCCAAGGCACTTAACAATAGAAAAGAGAAGAACTAGATAAAATGAGGAAATTAACAACTAGGCTAAAAGGTTGGAAGACAATAAGACAAAAAAGGACAGCAGCTGGTTCCAGAGGGGGGGGGCAGTCACTCTGAAGGCTCTGTCCCCGAGAGTCCACAACCTGGTGGGGGGGGGGGGGGGGGGGGGGGCAGTCCTGTGTCAGAGGAGATGTCGGGAAGGAGTGTAGGTATGGAGGAGGTCCGATAGGTACTGGGGAGCAAGGGCCTTGTAGGTGAGGAGCAGGATTTTAAAGGTGATGCAGTACTTGACTGGGAGCCAGTGGAGGTGGATGAGGATGGGGGTGATGGTGATGGTGTTGGTGAGAACCCTGGCAGCAGAGTTCTGATCGTACTGGAGCCTATCCAGGGATTTGCTAGGGACCCCGGATAAGACTCCATTGTAATAGTCCAGACGGGAGTCGGTGAGTGAAGATGTCTGGAGTCTGGAGATGTTCTTGAGGTGGTAGAAGGCAGATTTGGTGACAGATTTGATGTGTGCCTCAAATAATAGAGTGGAATCCAATATAACACCCAGGTTGCGGACTTCTGAAAGGGGCAGATGGAGCAGCCGTGGATGGTCAGGACAAGATCCCCCACCTACTGGAGCAGTGCCTTGGAGGCCACAACCAGTTTTATTTAAAATTGTTCAGGCAGGTGACAAGGGACTGGGGAGGGAGCTGGGTGGAGGGTTTGGTGCTGAGGTAGAGCTGGGTGGAGGGTTTGGTGCTGAGGTAGAGCTGGGTGGAGGGTTTGGTGCTGAGGTAGAGCTGGGTGGAGGGTTTGGTGCTGAGGTAGAGCTGGGTGTCGTCAGCGTAGCAGTGGAAGTCCAGGCTGTGCGGGTGGATGATCTGGCCAAGGGGGAGCATGTAGATAGTGAATAGGAGGGGTGAATAGGAGGAGCACAGAGACTTGGGGCATGCCCTGAGTGGCTGGGGGATCTTTAGTTGGGAATCTCCATCTGCCCCTCCTCAGTTAGTTAGTTACCCTGTTTAACTCCCAGTGCTACTTCAGCGACCTGTGATCAGCCATATCATGAGATTAGGTATGGTTAAGCTAAACGCATTAGGGTAATGGTTAGTTAGTCAATTAGTCAAGTATTGTGTGTGTGTGTGTGTGTGTGTGTGTGTGTAGGTGATAACAGGACCTACAGTGGTTACTGGAACGTTCCTCTGCTGCCTCATAAGAGCTACGGCATCTACTACCAGGCTGTCAGCACCGCTAACGGGGTCAGTACCAGTCTGTCTACCTCTACCTGTCTATCTCTCTACCTGTCACCTCTATCTGTCTACCTCTACCTGTCTATCTCTCTACCTGTCTACCTCTATCTGTCTACCTATACCTGTCTATCTCTCTACCTGTCTATCTCTCTATCTGTCTATCTCTCCGTTCACTCCACTCTCTATTGTCATGACTTCTTAACAGACTCAAAGCAGAAAATAAAATGAGACTTTTCAAAAACCAACAAACAACATGTTCTACTTTCAAACAAACGGAGATGATGAATGATTTAGATTCCTTACAGTTTGATACCAACCATCTGATCCAGGATCAGTCTGTTAGTTAGTAATGTGTCAGAACCAGTTGACTACCTGAACCAGGTTGTTGTGGTGTGTCTGTAGATCATCCAGTAACGTTCTCAGTAAAAGTGATCAGTGTGATCAGGTAGATTTGTCTCCAAATGTAGGTTACTGTGACTCAGTAAACTGTCTTGTCTTTAGCCCTAGTCTCTACTCCAAAACACTCTGAGTTGGAGCTGGAGAAGAGTCAGCTAGTTAACCTGAACTAACTGGTAGCTAGCTAACTAGTTACTGTTAACATGGGACTACTAGCCACTGCTAACGCTAGCTTCTACTAGCTACGTTAGCTGTGTTAGATGTGTTAACAACAAGACAGTGATGGTTAGCTGACCAGATGCTATGGTTAGCTAGCTAACAAGCTACATGATCTAAACACTAAATCAATCAGATGTATCAGTGATGAAATGATCAGTTCAGTAGAAACAGACAGA
>JAXDDX010000101.1:1195000-1205000 GCA_034670405.1 Hoplostethus atlanticus
ATGACCCATTATCACCTTGGCTGTGTGTTTTACTATTGGCTGCAGTGCTGGAGTGCTGAGCCAGGTCGGCCAATGGCACAAGACCAAGCAGTAAAGCCCTCCCCTGACAGGGCAGGCAGCCCTGGTACATTGATTGACAATAGATGTGTGATGTGTAGGTGTGAGTACTGCAGTGCCTCTGTAATACAATACTGGTTTAAGAAGACTTCATGATAACTGACGTCTGATCTGACCAGTACAACCAGTCTTTCATTTCCTATCAAGCTATCAGTCTAAATCCAGGTTAATCCGGTCTTGGCTGAGCTGGTTTACATTGAAACCCTCCAGGAATCTGCTGTGGCTTCAGATGTTTTTTTGACCTCTAACATGTTTGTCCTGGCAGGCAGGAAGACTGAGGACCGCTAGCCTAAAGCGCTAAACTGACGGATAGCTAGCCAGGCAGCAGCCGGTCCATTCTCTGTAATGAGACACATGGCAGCTAGCGCTAGGCTAGCTGTTAGCATGCTACGCCGGTCCAAACCTAATGACACACAGATGGCTGGTCATCTGACATCTATTGGTCTCTTTGTCCTCTTCCTCTCCTCTCATCCTCCATTCCAACAACAGGAAGTGAACTAGCCCGGTTTCACCTACGGGTGAACAGGGCTGACCAGGCTGACTTACTATTTATGTCACTCAATGCCAAATAAATACGTATTTAATTTTATTTCCACAAAAGCACCAAAATTGCTCTACATGTACCTGGTCCTGGAAGAGCTAGCAGGAGGCGCCTCCATGCCTGCACACATGGTGAAGTGGTTTAGTTTCTTGTTGGAAGATGCTGATCTAAGAGACTTTGACCGTGGTGTGGTTGTCGGTTCAGCATCTCAGAACCAGCTGAACCCTCCTGGGGTTTTCACCACTACAGTCTCTATGGTGGAGGAACAGAAACACCTTGTTGATGAGAGGTCAGAGGTCAGAGGAGGATAGGCAGATGGTTCAAGATGCTCCAATCATGGTGAGCAGAAGGGAGCTTGTTGAATCCATGCTGGAAGAATTCAAGCTGTTGGAGGCAGAAGGTCCTACATACTAGAGAGGTGTGGCTGGGGAGTGTATGTACAGTATATTAGTCTACATGTACAGTATATTAGTCTACATGTACTGTACATGTACAATACATTACTGAAGAACATACAATACATCGTCCTCAAACGGGCGTCGAGGTGTCGAGCTGCTCTGACGTCTCGTGGTCAGAGCAGCAGATATGAGGCCAAAAGAAAACTTTCTTTTGTGTTCTCTCCTGATGTACATACTGGGTTATAACACACACACCCTCTCACACACACACCCTCACACACACACACACACACACACACACACACACTCTCTCACACACACACAGCCTCAGTTATTGAGCGTTCTGGTTTTAATCAGGTTTTATTGGAGCTGAGTTCTGGCTATTAACAACACCAGATGCTGATTGGCTCTGCCGGTCCCCAGGCACCTGTCAGTCACGCTACAGCAGCCAACCACAACCCCGCGGGGTTGCCCCCCCCCATCAAACTACCCATGGTGCCTTGTGGCGCTGTTAACAGTGCAGGGAGCTGATGTGAATGTAAAGGAGTGTTGAGTGTCTGTAGAATGTTAACTGCGGAGTTTAGGGTGTACAAAGACAACACACACACACACACACACACACAAATAGATACTACCTCCCTCTCTCACACACACACTAGAAATATTTATACACAATTGTATGCTAGCTGGGTGCTACCATTGTTAGCTAACTGGCTCCAATCTAATCTAGAGCCTGAACCACACACACCTTTACCTTTACCAGAACCACACACACCTTTACCAGAACCACACACACCTTTACCTTTACCAGAACCACACACACCTTTACCAGAACCACACACACCTTTACCTTTACCAGAACCACACACACCTTTACCAGAACCACACACACCTTTACCTTTACCAGAACCATACACACCTTTACCTTTACCAGAACCACACACACACCTTTGCCTTTACCTGAACCATACACACCTTTACCTTTACCAGAACCATACACACCTTTACCTTTACCTGAACCATACACACCTTTACCAGAACCACACACACACCTTTGCCTTTACCTGAACCATACACACCTTTACCTTTACCAGAACCATACACACCTTTACCAGAACCATACACACCTTTACCTTTACCAGAACCATACACACCTTTACCAGAACCATACACACCTTTACCTTTACCAGAACCATACACACCTTTACCAGAACCATACACACCTTTACCTTTACCAGAACCTTACACACCTTTACCTTTACCTGAACCATACACACCTTTACCTTTACCAGAACCATACACACCTTTACCAGAACCATACACACCTTTACCTTTACCAGAACCTTACACACCTTTACCTTTACCAGAACCACACACACCTTTACCTTTACCAGAACCATACACACCTTTACCTTTACCTAAACCATACACACCTTTACCTTTACCAGAACCACACACACCTTTACCTTTACCAGAACCACACACACCTTTACCAGAACCATACACACCTTTACCAGAACCTTACACACCTTTACCTTTACCAGAACCATACACACCTTTACCAGAACCACACACACCTTTACCTTTACCAGAACCATACACACCTTTACCTTTACCAGAACCACACACACCTTAACATTTACCTGAACCATACACACCTTTACCTTTACCAGAACCATACACACCTTTACCAGAACCATACACACCTTTACCTTTACCTGAACGATACACACCTTTACCTTTACCAGAACCATACACACCTTTACCACAACCATACACACCTTTGCCTTTACCAGAACCATACACACCTTTACCTTTACCTGAACCATACACACCTTTACCAGAACCATACACACCTTTACCTTTACCTGAACGATACACACCTTTACCTTTACCAGAACCATACACACCTTTACCACAACCATACACACCTTTGCCTTTACCAGAACCATACACACCTTTACCTTTACCTGAACCATACACACCTTTACCTGAACCATACACACCTTTACCTTTACCTGAACCATACACACCTTTACCAGAACCATACACACCTTTACCTATACCTGAACCATACACACCTTTACCTTTACCTGAACCATACACACCTTTACCAGAACCATACACACCTTTACCTATACCAGAACCATACACACCTTTACCAGAACCATACACACCTTAACATTTACCTGAACCATACACACCTTTACCTTTACCAGAACCACACACACCTTTACCAGAACCATACACACCTTAACATTTACCTGAACCATACACACCTTTACCAGAACCACACACACCTTTACCTTTACCAGAACCACACACACCTTAACATTTACCTGAACCATACACACCTGTAGCGTGTTGTGCTTCGTTATGAACGATGAGACTATTTGGTCAATTCTGGAAATTGACAATTATTGAAATTATTCTTAGTAATTAATATCTTATTAATTAACACTTGCAGGGCACCACCAGTTTACACTGGAATAGTCTCTTTATAATGATATCAGTCTAAACTATGTAAATAAAACACCAATAAAATGAATACATGTATACTAAACTAAAACAGATAATGGCAATAAAACTGGCAAACAAGATAGCAAGATAAACAGTGGCAGAGCATATATCAAATATGATATTGGGATCAAAGATGGCAAGGAAGTTTGCACCGACAAAACGACCTGAGCTGTAATACGTCTAATTGCGGCAATGTGGCAACAAGAAAGATGGAGGACAGCTGACAGTTTCCGGGAGACTTGGGACAGAAGGACAGAGAATAGTGGAGAGAGAGAGAGAGAGAGAGAGAGAGAGAGAGAGAGAGAGAGTATTCTAACCTCACTTTCACAGTTCAACACTGCCTTTGCATCACCCGTGCATCAACAAGAAAGTTGGTTACCGTCTGGTTTGCAGGGTGTCAGCGGCGTCCTCGTCTTCGTGGTAACCGTCGCGCAGTCGCAGTGGACAGGTAAACACACGCACGTGTTGGTCTGGACCAGTCGACGTCAGGAGGGCCGTTGTGGAGTGCGGTCCGGGGGCCGTTGTTCGTCGGAGTCGTCGTGCCAACAGTTCACCTCAGTGGATGTAGAGGGATAGGGCGATGTGTTGACTCACGTCGTTCAGGAAGCAGAGTAGAGTAGCGGCTGGCTTCTGACGTGGTTTCGTAGTCTTCTGGATCAGGTGGAGTGAACTCAATCGGCCGTCTCGGCAAGATTCACTCTGGAGCTGGTCTGGTACTTGAGCTGAGAGAAGAGCTTTGAGCCAGGTTCAAACTTAGTTACAGGACGGGCTGCGGGACGGTTGAGTTGAGTTTCGTGATGTTCCTTGATGTGTTTCCGCCTGAGTTTTTGCCCGTCTGCCCGCTGCAGGAGTTGTCCTCCTTTGTTCGTTCGAGTTTGTAAGATTTCGTGTGTGTTCTGAGCTGAGCCCAAGGGTCAAGGGCTGAGAGGCTTTATGGTATGTCAGGAGTGGTAGGTGTTTCCCTCATTTGCATGCATCAGATTTACAACTTGATGACCGGTGATCACCATCCCCTAAAACTGCATTTCCAGCTCAGGTTTGGAAAACATCGTTTTTCTTGATCCTTTGGGGATGCAAGTGACATATTTAATCACCTAACAACAAATGGGTTTGAATGACACCAAACATGCCTTGAATAACCAAGATACTACATTGGGGAGTAGGGCACATCATCTGCCACAGGATGTGAAGTTCACATTACATTACATTACATTACAGTCATTTAGCAGACGCTTTTATCCAAAGCGACTTACAATAAGTGCATTCAACATAGGTAGGCAAGAAAACTACTAGTCACCAGAAATCGTAAGTGCATTTCCTTCCTAAACAAGCAACTAAGAGCATAACTAGTGTTAAGGTAAGAGTGCAATAAGTTAGCAACCTACTATATCTTAAACAAATGAGACAAATGAGACAAATAAGAGAATCAAATAACAAGAGCTAAGACAAATAAGTGAACCAAATAAGCAAGAGCTAAGACAAATAAGTGTATCAAATGAACAAGAGCCAATAAACAAGAGCTCAGACACATAATTGACGACAAATAGGCAAGGCTAAGAGGAAGAGTCAGGGTAGTGTTTCCTGAAGAGGTGGGTTTTCAGCTTGCGGCGAAAGATGGGCAGCGACTCAGCTGTCCTGACATCAGTGGGGAGTTCATTCCACCACTGCGGGGCCAGGACAGAGAAGAGCCGTGACCGTGTAGATCGGCCGCAGGGCCCTCTGAGCGACGGGACAACCAGTCGCCTCGAGGCAGCAGAGCGAAGTGGTCGGGCGGGGGTGTAAGGCTTGACCATAGCCTGGAGGTAAGAAGGAGCTGTTCCTTTCACTGCCCTATAGGCTAGCACCAGGGTCTTGAACTGGATGCGAGCCGCTACAGGGAGCCAGTGTAGAGAACGGAGAAGGGTAGTTGTATGGGAGAACTTGGGGCGGTTGAACACCAGACGAGCTGCAGCTTTCTGAACAAGCTCCAGAGGTCTGATGGCAAACGCCGGGGCACCAGCAAGGAGGGAGTTGCAGTAGTCCAGGCGGGAGATGACAAGAGCCTGGATGAGCACCTGCGCTGCCTTGTCAGTGAGGAAGGGGCGAATCCTCCTGATGTTGTAGAGGAGGAATCTGCAGGAGCGCGTCACTGATGCGATGTTTGCCGAGAACGACAGTCGGTCGTCCAGGGTCACACCCAGATTCCTCGCAGTCCGAGTTGACGTCACCACAGCATTATCAACGGTGATGGCCAGGTCTCGGTGCGGACAGCCCTTCCCCGGGAGGAACATCAGCTCCGTTTTGTCCAGGTTGAGCTTCAGGTGGTGCATCGACATCCACTCCGAGATGTCTGCCAGACACGCAGCAATGCGTGCCTCCACTTGTGTGTCAGAGGGGGGAAATGACAGGATCAGCTGGGTGTCATCTGCATAGCAGTGGTAGGAAAAGTCATGTGAATGGATAACAGAACCAAGAGATGTTGTGTAGAGGGAAAAGAGGAGAGGGCCTAGAACCGAGCCTTGCGGAACCCCAGTAGCGAGCCTGCGTGGTTCTGACACAGACCCTCTCAGCGTCACCTGGTAGGAGCGATCCGTTAGGTAGGATGCAAACATGGAGAGTGCAGAGCCTGAGACACCCATCCCCTCAAGGGTGGAGAGGAGGATCTGGTGGTTCACCGTGTCAAACGCTGCAGACAGGTCCAGGAGTATCAGGACAGAGGAGAGAGAGTTTGCTCTAGCGGCATGGAGCGACTCCGTCACTGCCAGGAGGGCAGTCTCGGTCGAGTGACCCACTTTGAACCCAGACTGGTGGGGATCCAAGAGGTTAATAAAACATATACAGAAAACACATTTTTTCAATACATTCCAGAGTTTCTTTGTTCTCTTATTCTGTGTCTCCCTTGGAAGGCAGATTAGGTACATTTCCCCGGCCCTTATCATCGGTCCATCTCCTAATGGCACCAGAGCGGCTAGTCGAACCTGCAGAGTGTTACCTGGCAGCTTTATGGGGGAAATCCACCTTCTGCTGCAAAGGGGGTTCCTTGGGTTCCTGGGAGCACAGCAGGGGTCTTGACCTCATAGGAAGACCCTGGGAGAGGAATGTGTTAGTCTTTGGGTGTTGCTGTGGTCCGAAGAGGGGGGGAGGCCGATGTCTCCTGCATACACTACACACCTTAACATTTACCTGAACCATACACACCTTAACATTTACCAGAACCACACACACCTTTACCTGACCATACACACCTTAACTTTACCTGAACCACACACACCTTTACCTTTACCAGAACCATACACACCTTTACCAGAACCTTACACACCTTTACCTTTACCAGAACCATACACACCTTTACCAGAACCACACACACCTTTACCTTTACCAGAACCATACACACCTTTACCAGAACCACACACACCTTTACCTTTACCAGAACTACACACACCTTTACCTTTACCAGAACCATACACACCTTTACCTTTACCAGAACCATACACACCTTTACCAGAACCACACACACCTTTACCTTTACCAGAACTGCACACACCTTTACCTTTACCAGAACCATACACACCTTTACCAGAACCATACACACCTTTACCTTTACCAGAACCATACACACCTTTACCTTTACCAGAACCACACACAACTTTACCTTTACCAGAACCTTACACACCTTAACATTTACCTGAACCATACACACCTTTACCTTTACCAGAACCATACACACCTTTACCAGAATCATACACACCTTTACCTTTACCAGAACCTTACACACCTTAACATTTACCTGAACCATACACACCTTTACCAGAACCATACACACCTTTACCTTTACCAGAACCACACACACCTTTACCTTTACCAGAACCTTACACACCTTTACCAGAACCATACACACCTTTACCAGAACCTTACACACCTTAACATTTACCTGAACCATACACACCTTTACCAGAACCATACACACCTTTACCTTTACCAGAACCACACACAACTTTACCTTTACCAGAACCTTACACACCTTAACATTTACCTGAACCATACACACCTTTACCTTTACCAGAACCACACACACCTTTAGCAGAACCATACACACCTTTACCAGAACCATACACACCTTTACCTTTACCAGAACCATACACACCTTTACCTTTAGCAGAACCATACACACCTTTACCAGAACCATACACACCTTAACATTTACCTGAACCATACACACCTTTACCTTTACCAGAACCACACACACCTTTACCTTTACCAGAACCACACACACCTTAACATTTACCTGAACCATACACACCTTTACCTTTACCAGAACCACACACACCTTTACCTTTACCTGAACCACACACACCTTTACCTATACCAGAACCACACACACCTTTACCAGAACCATACACACCTTTACCAGAACCATACACACCTTTACCTTTACCAGAACCATACACACCTTTACCTTTACCAGAACCATAGACACCTTTACCTTTACCAGAACCACACACACCTTTACCTTTACCTGAACCACACACACCTTTACCTATACCAGAACCACACACACCTTTACCAGAACCATACACACCTTTACCAGAACCATACACACCTTTACCTTTACCAGAACCATACACACCTTTACCTTTACCAGAACCATAGACACCTTTACCTCTACCAGAACCATACACACCTTTACCTTTACCAGAACCATACACACCTTTACCTCTACCAGAACCATAGACACCTTTACCTCTACCAGAACCATACACACCTTTACCTTTACCAGAACCATACACACCTTTACCAGAACCACACACACCTTTACCTTTACCAGAACTACACACACCTTTACCTTTACCAGAACCATACACACCTTTACCAGAACCATACACACCTTTACCTTTACCAGAACCATACACACCTTTACCTTTACCAGAACCACACACAACTTTACCTTTACCAGAACCTTACACACCTTAACATTTACCTGAACCATACACACCTTTACCTTTACCAGAACCATACACACCTTTACCAGAACCATACACACCTTTACCTTTACCAGAACCTTACACACCTTAACATTTACCTGAACCATACACACCTTTACCAGAACCATACACACCTTTACCTTTACCAGAACCACACACACCTTTACCTTTACCAGAACCTTACACACCTTTACCAGAACCATACACACCTTTACCAGAACCTTACACACCTTAACATTTACCTGAACCATACACACCTTTACCAGAACCATACACACCTTTACCTTTACCAGAACCACACACAACTTTACCTTTACCAGAACCTTACACACCTTAACATTTACCTGAACCATACACACCTTTACCTTTACCAGAACCACACACACCTTTAGCAGAACCATACACACCTTTACCTTTACCAGAACCATACACACCTTTACCTTTAGCAGAACCATACACACCTTTACCAGAACCATACACACCTTAACATTTACCTGAACCATACACACCTTTACCTTTACCAGAACCACACACACCTTTACCTTTACCAGAACCACACACACCTTAACATTTACCTGAACCATACACACCTTTACCTTTACCAGAACCACACACACCTTTACCTTTACCTGAACCACACACACCTTTACCTATACCAGAACCACACACACCTTTACCAGAACCATACACACCTTTACCAGAACCATACACACCTTTACCTTTACCAGAACCATAGACACCTTTACCTCTACCAGAACCATACACACCTTTACCTTTACCAGAACCATACACACCTTTACCTCTACCAGAACCATAGACACCTTTACCTTTACCAGAACCATACACACCTTTACCAGAACCATACACACCTTTACCTTTACCAGAACCATACACACCTTTACCTTTACCAGAACCATAGACACCTTTACCTCTACCAGAACCATACACACCTTTACCAGAACCATACACACCTTTACCTTTACCAGAACCATACACACCTTTACCTCTACCAGAACCATAGACACCTTTACCTCTACCAGAACCATACACACCTTTACCAGAACCATACACACCTTTACCTTTACCAGAACCATACACACCTTTACCTTTACCTTTACCAGAACCATACACACCTTTACCTTTACCAGAACCATAGACACCTTTACCTCTACCAGAACCATACACACCTTTACCAGAACCATACAGAGAGTTGTGTTTATACCTGAGTGATCACTAACTCATTGGAGCTGTGTCTGTTGAGTTGGTAGAACCACTGCTGGTTCTCCACATTCAGTTGACCACCACACTGCCCTGCTGGACCGGATCTGGAGCTCCCTTCAGGTCAGGTCGGTCAAGGGACTGGTCAGGTCTGAGAAGACGGGGACGAACCAGCGATAATAACTGGCCAGCCCAAAGAACCGCCTCACCTCCTCTTTGTGAACAAACTTACGGTTCATGGACTT
>JAXDDX010000101.1:1225000-1247500 GCA_034670405.1 Hoplostethus atlanticus
GAACAGATCTGAGGACAGCAAACCTCTGTAAATTATGAATATGTGTGCGTGTATGTGTATGTGTGTGTGTGTGTGTGTGTGTGTATGTGTGTGTGTGTGTGTGTGTGTGCACGCTGCATTAATTGCTATTGTAAATTTATGAATTAGTTCTGCTTTTGAAATATATGATCCATTAAGAATCACACTTACACTCACACTCACACGCGCACACACACACACACACACACACTCTGTCCCTTGTACTGCTGCTGTATTTAGAACCGACTCTGTGGACTGAGACTGGCCTCTTAAGGTGGTATGAGTTGGTTTTAAAGGCGGTATTTCTTTGTTAAGACAGACAGAGAGAGGGAAATTGGACTGAACACTGTGTGTGTGTGTGTGTGTGTGTGTGTGTGTGAAAGTCAGAGAGTGCATTACTCACTGTATGCATCAACACACTGCCTCAGGGTGAGAGACACCGACAGAGACAGGAGAAAAGAGAGAGAGAGAGAGAGAGACAGACAGACAGACAGACAGATAGAGAGAGAGAGACAGGCAGAGAAAGAGACAGATAGAGAGAGAGAAAGACAGAGAGACAGATTGAGAGAGAGAGGGAGAGAAAGAGACAGACAGAGAGAGAGAGAGGGGGAGAGAAAGAGAGAGACAGATAGAGAGACAACAGAAAGAGACAGACAGACAGACAGAAAGAGAAGTACTCTGAAAATGAAAGAGGAAGAGATCCAGAATGATGGAGAGAAATGTAGAAAACAGACAGACAGACACACACACACACACACACAAGCAATTACACTCAGCTTTTATACAAATCTCTCAGTCTTTCATTTCGTACAGCTGCTGCTTTTACAGACAGACAGAAAAATAAGGTTTGAAGACGTAGAGAGAGAGACGGAAAAGAGAGGGAGGGATGTGGAGAGATGAAAGGACAGAGGGACAGACAGAGAGAGACAGACAGAGAGGGAGACAGGATGTCAGACAGACAGACAGGTTTAATTCATCGCTCACTTTACCTCCAAAACCAACTGGGTCCTTAATGTTAGCTAATGTTAGCAGTCAGCTATGTTAGCTTATCTCCAAACCAACCGGGTCCATAATGTTAGCTAATGTTAGCAGTCAGCTACGTTAGCGTATCTCCAAACCAACCGGGTCCATAATGTTAGCTAATGTTAGCAGTCAGCTATGTTAGCTTATCTCCAAACCAACCAGGTCCATAATGTTAGCTAATGTTAGCAGTCAGCTACGTTAGCGTATCTCCAAACCAACCGGGTCCATAATGTTAGCTAATGTTAGCAGTCAGCTATGTTAGCTTATCTCCAAACCAACCAGGTCCATAATGTTAGCTAATGTTAGCAGTCAGCTACGTTAGCGTATCTCCAAACCAACCGGGTCCATAATGTTAGCTAATGTTAGCAGTCAGCTATGTTAGCTTATCTCCAAACCAACCAGGTCCATAATGTTAGCTAATGTTAGCAGTCAGCTATGTTAGCTTATCTCCAAACCAACCGGGTCCATAATGTTAGCTGTTAGCAGTCAAGAAGCGTTTTTGACTTGAAAGTTTAAAACAATGTTGCCAAAGTGATGAAACAAATGAAACAATCAAAATGAATCAACATTGTAATCCTTTGAAATGCTGTGTGTGTGTGTGTGTGTGTGTGTGTGTGTATGTGTGTGAGTGTGTGTGTGTGTGTGTGTGTGTGTGACAGGTATCTTGAATCATTAAATCGAATTAATATTTTCTTTGATTTACTTCTTTGACACCTGCTAACGAACATGTAACATGTCTGCCTGTCTGTCTGTCTGTCTGTCTGCCTGTCTCTCTACAGGAAGTTGGCTAAGAAGCGGAAGGAGACTCTGAGCTCTAGACAGGAAATGACTCTGATGGTCAACAACACGCAACACACAACCATGGTGGACACACACACACACACATTGAATGGACGCAGTGAGTACACACACACACACACACACACACAGACAGGTAAAGGTATGGTGAGATTCAAACAGACAGCAGGGCATCATGGGAGTTTCCAGAGAAGATGTACACAAGATCAGATCAGATCAGATTAGATTAGATTAGATTAGATTAGATCAAATTAGATTACATTAGATCAGATTACATTAGATCAGATCAGATTAGATTAGATCAGATTAGATTACATCAGATTAGATTACATTAGATCACATCAGATTAGATTAGATCAAATCAAATCTGATTATATCAGACAAGATTGGACTAGACAAGAATAGAATACAATAGATTAGATTCAACTAGATTACATTACAGAACACTAGAACATGTTCAGTAGAAATATATGAATTGAATAAATACATATATTGAATCTATATATTCTGTCTATATAGATTCAATATATTGAATATTGAATATATTTGAATGAGCATGAAGGAAAACAGCAGCAGCAAAACAAAGAAAAACATACAATGTGAAACTATGATATATAGTCAGTAAATATTATTATATATTATAATTTGCAAATGCTTCCCAAGAAACATGAGCCCAATCGGCCAGATGGTGGCGCTGTAATTCAGGCCCAAAAACACGATTTAGGAAAGGCCACGCCCCTCACACCGTGACGCCGATTGACTTGAAATTTGACACACAAGTCCAGATCAAGGTGCTCTACAAAAAAGCCTCAAGAACCACTAAAGTCTAGATGACTAGATTTTCCGCCATTTTTGAAAATGACATCTAAACCGGACCTAAACCGTAGGTCCGATTGCTACCAAATTTTCTGGGGATCATTATTGGACCAAGCTTATCAAAAGTTGTATAAAGCTTGCTGATATCTTATTTAGTTTTCAAGATATTGACCCATGAACTTCAAAAGGGTGTGGCTCAGCGCATAAATAGACCAAAGTCAACAACCGTTGGGCCTATCATCACAAAACTTGCAGGATATGTCCACATAAGTATCTGAAACATACCCTGAAAGTTTCATTAAAATCGACAACTAGGGGGCGCTACAAATGCAAAAAATGGGCGTGGCATAACACAAATCAGACCATAAATCAGAAATTGTTTGCCACCAGTTCCAAACATGTGCATGGGCCTGGTGTCAATTTGGCCTTAAATCAAAGACACTTTGTCCAAACATCACCAAACTTGGTGGACATTTTTAATTAAGCTGTTGAAACATGTCCCCAAAATGTTTTCAAAATTGACCAATAGGAGGTGACGGTGTTGCCGAACAAGGGCGTGGGCCTGGCGCAAATTGTCCCATAAATCAATGAGTTTGTCCAATCATCGCAAAACGTTTGTAAAATTATCTTAAAAATGGCCAATAGGGGGCACCACAAATCTTTTCCATATGGGCTTACAGTATAGTATTTTTCTGGGCTTTGTTGTTTGAGAATGGAAGCCTTTGTCCTAGTGGCCTTGCTTACTTAAACATACAGTTAAGTGCATTTGTTTGTGAAATTCATCTTCTTCTGTCACTCTGCAGGCAGTTTGCAGTAACAAAAGGGTTCGAACCCACGAGTCGCCGCTTGCGGCTATATTTATACTGTTAACATTTTGTATTATTTTTCTGTCAAGCCGTCTCGTCTCCGTCCTCCTTCACCCTGAAGACCAACACCATCAGCACCTCAGTACCCAACTCCTACTACCCAGGTAACACACACACACACACACACACACACACACACACACACAGTACCACACCACTACCACACCAGTACCAAACCAGTACCAGACCACCACCACACCAGTATCAGACAAGTACCAAACATTTACCAGACCAGTACCAAACCAGTACCAAACCAGTACCAGTGCACTGTCCATATAGCTCCTAAACATTAAAGCAGCCATAACAGCACCATAGCCTAATGGGGTCTATTGAGAACTGTTGGGGTCTATTAAGAACTGTTAGGGTCTATTGAGAACTGTTGGGGTCTATTGAGAACTGTTGGGGTCTATTGAGAACTCATGGAGTCTATTAAGAACTGTTGGGTCTATTGAGAACTCTCAAGGTCTATTGAGAACTCTTGGGGTCTATTGAGAACTGTTGGGTCTATTGAGAACCCATGGAGTCTATTAAGAACTGTTGGGTCTATTGAGAACTCTTGAGGTCTATTGAGAACTGTTGGGGTCTATTGAGAACTGTTGGGTCTATTGAGAACTCATGGAGTCTATTTAGAACTCATGGGGTCTATTAAGAACTCTTGGGGTCTATTGAGAACTGTTGGGGTCTATTGAGAACTGTTGGGGTCTATTGAGAACTCATGGGGTCTATTGAGAACTCTTGGGGTCTATTGAGAACTCTTGGGGTCTATAGAGAACTCATGGGTGTGGCAACTTGCCACCGTACCGGGGTTTGTGACAGACAGGGACAAGGCAGGAGTCAGAGTTAACTGGCCAGCGGGGCCGTTTTATTAACCTCAATAAACCCGGCCCGGTGTTGACGGCAGTTGGCGCCGTCTTCCCCGGCGCTGACGGCAGTGTAGAGCGCCGTCTTCCCCGGCGTGCGCCTCCTCCCTCCCGGCAGGTCAGCCGCGGAGCACCAAGGCTGCCCCAGCCTGCCAGGCTTCCAGGGGCATCCCGCCCCAACCCCGACTGGTCAGCCCTTGCAGGCTGCCCCCGACTGCAACATCCAGAGCTCGGCCGGTCGCCGCCGGCTTTGGACGCCCACTCTCCCACTCCGTTCTCTCCAGCTCGCGCCATCGCCTCCGTCCCGGCACTCCAGCCGCGGACCCCGCTCAGACGCTTCTGCTGGCTCATTCCCTCTCCGACACACAGTCCGACTCGACTCCGTCTCCTGCCGAACTCCACTCGCTCTCTCACACTGGCGTGCTCTCACACACATCCACACGCACAGGTTAAAAAGGCCCGGCTGCAATCAGCTTTAATTGGCCGCAGCCACTGAGACCAGCCGAAGCCTACCCCCCTCCCTCCCCAGTCCGCCACAATGGGGTCTATTAAGAACTCTTGGGGTCTATTGAGAACTCTTGGGGTCTATTGAGAACTCATGGGGTCTATTGAGAACTGTTGCGGTCTATTGAGAACTCTTGGGGTCTATTGAGAACTGTTGCGGTCTATTGAGAACTGTTGCAGTCTATTGAGAACTCTTGGGGTCTATTGAGAACTGTTGCGGTCTATTGAGAACGCATGGGGTCTATTGCGAACTGTTGCGGTCTATTGAGAACTCTTGGGGTCTATTGAGAACCCTTGGGGTCTATTGAGAACTCTTGGGGTCTATTGAGAACTGTTGCGGTCTATTGAGAACTCTTGGGGTCTATTGAGAACCCTTGGGGTCTATTGAGAACTCTTAGGATCTATTGAGAACTCTTAGGATCTATTGAGAACTCTTGGGGTCTATTGAGAACTGTTGTGGTCTATTGAGAACTCTTGGCGTCTATTGAGAACCCTCGGGGTCTATTGAGAACTGTTGCGGTCTATTGAGAACCCTTGGGGTCTATTGAGAACTGTTGCGGTCTATTGAGAACCCTTGGGGTCTATTGAGAACTCTTGGGGTCTATTGAGAACTGTTGCAGTCTATTGAGAACTCTTGGGGTCTATTGAGAACCCTTGGAGTCTATTGAGAACTGTTGCGGCCTATTGAGAACCCTTGGGGTCTATTGAGAACTGTTGCGGTCTATTGAGAACCCTTGGGGTCTATTGAGAACCGTTGCGGTCTATTGAGAACCCTTGGGGTCTATTGAGAACCGTTGCGGTCTATTGAGAACCCTTGGGGTCTATTGAGAACCGTTGCGGTCTATTGAGAACCCTTGGGGTCTATTGAGAACCCTTGGGATCTATTGAGAACAAGTCCACAGACAGAGGGAATTGCGAAAAATCTTTCTGCTTGCTCACTCTTCTTCCTTTTTTCTTTTTCTCCACGCTTGTCTCTCTTTCTGTCTGTATGTCTGTCTCTCTGCCTGTCTGTATGTCGGTATGTCGGTATGTCTGTCTGTCTGTCTGTCTGTCTGCTTGTCTGTCTGCCTGTCTGCCTGTCTGTCTCTCTGCTGCTGGTGTGTCCTGATGGCAGATCCCTTCGTGCCAACCGCTATTCTGGGTGAGACACCTTCCTTTCTTGCTCTATAGTCTAGATGTCATAGGCTACCTGGACAGGAAGTAGACAGGAAGTAAACAGGAAGTGGATAGGAAGTAGATAACTCAGATCCACACACTAGCAAGGAAAAAAGACAGGACACAGAGAGAGAGAGAGAGAGAGAGAGAGAGAGAGAGAGAGAGAGAGAGAGAGAGAGATGGAGGTACAGGAAGAGAGAGATAAGGATGGAGAGAATGAGAGAAGAGAGAGAAAGAGAGTGATATTCTGGCTTCCATCCATCCCTGCTTGCTTCTCGTTGTCTCCAACCAGGGCTGCTTTTGGTTTTTATGATTTTTAGGGTTTATTTGGAAATATTATTTTTACAGGATAAACTCTTTTTCATTTTTATTGATTTATTACCATTATGTTTTTAATCCATAAAATATTTTATTTTAAGATAGAGCATATTATTTTTCATGTAATGTTCCATCTTTAAGATATTCTTACCAGTTAAAGTATTTCTACTTTATTTTAATTAATCTTCTCTTTTTTGATTTTTTTTGAATACTAAGATTCTCTCATTTTGTTTTTATTTAAGTTTTCTGATATTTTTAATCCAAAGAGTTTTGGTTTTGATCTATCCTCTTATTTGTTTTATATCTATTTTCTTCCCTTAGACAAACTTTTTGATTCTTTTGTTTCCTCGTTTTATTTCGTTGTAATTTTTCCTGTTTCTGAAAGCGACAGTGGGCTTCACTCCATCCCCGCATCCACAACATTCCTGCGTGTCGTATGACGTCACGTCTGTCTGTGACCTCCGACCTCTGCATGGACACAACACGCCCACGTGGACTGGGGGAGGAAAACAAAAACAAGCAAACAAACAGATAAATAAACCAACAAAGCAGCAAATCAGAATTGTTAGCCACCTTGATAGCTAGCCAACCAGCTTGTTTAGCTCTTGGGTGATTTTTGCGTCTTGTAGGTATTTGTACGTAGGTATATTCAATTCCTAGGATTCATAGGTAATCAACATGAAATGAGGCAGGAAATGAAACTAAACTAACCAACGAAAAATGACGGAAAATAGTCAGTAAACAAGAAATCTTCATTGAGCTAACAAGCAAGCAAATTTGTCCTGCCCTTCATAATCATGTATGTATGAACACTATGTTGAATAAATCATTTACAGCCATACATACATGTGGGTAATGTTTCCATAGTAAGAAATAATGGTAAAGCAGGAGCTAGTTCCTGCATTTTTTTGATTGGCTGACAGCCCAGCCCTGTATCTAGATCGTTCTGGATCACAGTTCATTACTGATCAGGTGGTTGGCCAAATCACTCAGATCCAGGCTGTGACTGGGCCTCCGCTAACAGATTCACTCAGAATGGAGAAAAAGACCACAGATAGATGTATGTCCTTCAGATCCATGCTGGGTCATGAAGTGTTTTAAACCAGACCAGGACAGCAGTGTAGTCATTTCTGTCTCAGACTCTTATGTTTGTCTGTTGGAAGATTAATCTAAATTCTCTTTTGGTGTTTGGTTTTGTCTTTGTCAGCATTTACATCTATTTTGACTAAAGAATTTAATTAAAACCAAAACAACCGTCTTAGCTTACCCACGTCTGGTCTGGAGGTCCACAGCCATTCTAAGCTAGGCTAGGTTTGCCATGCTAGGCTAGGTATTGGATGCTAAATATTGATAATTTGCTGTCGATGTCGTGATTAGGGTTAGGGTTAGCCCAGGTGCTAGGGCTAGGCAAGGCTAGGCACCCATTGTTAAATATCATCACACTGGTGAAATAAACTGCATTTTACCAGTTTACTTCTAGGCTAGGCAGGGTGCTAGGTGCTACACATATTAAATTAGACCAATGTGCTGCTAGGCTAGGGACTACTTCCTGCACACTCATACTAGCTACATACTAGCGGTAGCCTAGTTAATGTGCAAGTGAAGGCTAAAGCTGAAGTGATATTGTTGCTTATATCCTGTCTCCTCTCTCTTCAGGCTAGAAAAGGCTAGACACTAAATGTTAAATATTATTACTCACCTCAGGCCAGGTGCCAGGAAACTATACTTTAATGCTAGTCTAGAACAACATGTTCTACACTCAATACCAGCAGAATATAGTTAGGCTAGGCTAGATGCTAGCTGCTACATATTCCATGTTAAATTTGACCTAAAGATAAGCTGCCAGGCTTAGCGCTACTTCCTGTACACTTGTCCTAGCTACTTATTAGCAGTAGGCTAGTTTATGTCCAGGCTAAAGCTAAAGCAATATTGTTGCTTATACCCTGTCTCCTCTCTCTTCTTCTCTTCTATCTATCTCTGTATAAAGTGCCCATTAATGGTAAGTGGTTAAATTGCCCTCCTCAAGGGGAGATGTGGGGTTAAAAGGGAAAGTTAAAGGGGAGGACTTACATGGGGGGGCAGTATCTGTCGTCATCGCGCATGGAGCCACACTCACCACCTGCTGTATCAGCTGGCATGGCAACACCCCTACCATTTGATCACTTGTGAAATTGTGACATCACAACCCCAACCTTTCCCGCCACTTCATCTTAAACCAATCAAGATTCAGGGCTCTCTCTCTCTCTCTCTCTCTTTCTCTCTCTCTTGATTGGTTGTTGTTGTTGTTGTCATGGTGCGCCTTGTCTCATTTCCCCTCCACCAGTTGCGAACCACCACCTCCATTACATCGTCCATGCCTCCTCGCCCCATGATTGGTTGAGCTGTTTGGATAGAGAGTTTTTTATTAGTCAGTCAGCCCCAGGCTAGCCAATGAGAACAGAGTTAGAGTGTAGAAGAAGATATTCTCTAAGTCTGTATTGAAATGTCCACATCAGAGTCCTGGATATAAAGACGATATTGAAACTACAGCGACATTCATGATCTGAACACAGTTTAATGAAGTTTGTCTTGTTCAAAGATGAATTGGAGATACAAGGATATTAAAACGTTTGTTGGAAGTTGATCTGAGGTTGTTTCAGGACTCTGAACATATAGTCTTTTCACACTGCACTACCCAATACAGAACCAGAACCTGTACCATATCTGGACCAGTACTGATACTGTATTGTACTGTACCCGGACCAGTAATGATACTGTACTGTACTGTACCGTATCTAGACCAGTACATTGTAGACATTGTACACAGTATCTATGTATGTAGTACACAGTGGACTGACTCTTTCTATCTTAGACCAGTATCTGGGCCAGTACTGATACCATACTGCACCTTATCTAAACCAGTACATAAACTGTACTGTATCTAGACCAGTACCTAAACTATACCATATATGGAACAGTACCTAAACTGTACCGTATCTAGACCAATAACTAAACTGTACCGTTTCTGTACCAGTACTTAAACCATACTGTATCTGGACCAGCACCTAAACCATACCATATATGGAACAGTACCTAAACTGTACTGTATACAGACCAGCACCTAAACTGTACTGTTTCTGGACCAGCACCTAAACTATATTGTATCTGGACCAGTACCTAAGCTGTACCATATTTGGACCAGTACCTAAACCGTACTGTAGCTGGACCAGTACCTAAACTGTACCATATTTGGACCAGCACCTAAACTGTACTGTTTCTGGACCAGCACCTAAACTATATTGTATCTGGACCAGTACCTAAACTGTACCATATTTGGACCAGTACTTAAACTATACTGTAGCTGGACCAGTACCTAAACTGTACCATATTTGGACCAGTACCTAAACCATACTGTATCTGGATCATACCTAAACTGTACCGTTTCTGGACCAGTATGTAAACCGTACTGTTTCTGGACCAGTACTGATACCATCTAGACCAGTACCTGGACTGTAGGCTACTGCTCCCTCGTTCCCTGGCGATCTGGATGAATTACACATTAACAATGACAGATTAGACTGATTGATTCCTGATTCATCTGTAGAGTTTGAAAAGAGCAGTGTGAAAAGAAACCAGCACCAATCACCATCCTCTTTCCGGTCATGTGATGTGATGTAAGCCATTCATCTGTGTTGTCATGGTAACTACATGGCAACTATGGATCCGGACCAGTGCTCATTAAAGGCACATTTGTCCTTTTGTTAATTACAATCTGTTATGTTTGAGGTGAAAAGTAGGACCTGCCTTGGCGTTCCAGTGCACTTCACTGTTAGCATCCCCCACTCAAACCAATGATTAGCATTAGCTGCATGCTACTTAATTTATTTCTGACAGGGCCATAGCAACTGATGATGTAATAACTATTGGATAATGTAATAACTTTAACATGTCCCTTTACATGTAATAACTTCTTCTGACTGATATTTTACTCATTTGATTTCCTGATGTCATAAATCATTACATTACCCAATTAGCAAATTAATAATTAATCAATTATTATATTATAATGAGTGTCTTTTTATTAAATGAGAACAATACAGTTATTATGTTATTACATTATCCAGTAGTTATTATGTTATTACATTATCCACCAGTTATAGTGTTATTACATTATCCAGTAGTTATTATGTTATTACATTATCCAGTAGTTATTATGTTTTTACGATATCCACCACTTATTATGTTATTACATTATCCAGTAGTTATTATGTTGTTACATTTTCCAGTAGTTATTATGTTATTACATTATCCACCACTTATTATGTTATTACATTATCCACCACTTATTATGTTATTACATTATCCATTATCCAACCAGAGCTGGTTGTTTTCAGTGAGAAATGCTAACAGTGTTAACAGACTGGAAACTATTTACTATGAATGAAAAAAGGCTAAAATCCTAAACGTCAAGATGATTTTTATTAGAGGAAACATCTGGGAGCATCAGGCTTTCCCAAACAACCACATATGCTGGAAAACAGGAATTTTCCTGGAAAGAAAGAAAGAAAGAAAGAAAGAAAGAAAGGAAATGTTATGACCACATATGCATATTCTCATGGCATAAAAAGTCCAGGTTCTTTAAAGCTAAACTAATAGTCTTTTTCCATTTCCATCTAAATAAAAGTTCTCTCGTCTCTCACTGATCTCTATAACCCAACAGTCATCAACCTCTACCAGGTCATGAAGCTTTTCCATCTGCTGTTCTAAACATCCGGTGTCAGGTAGGTCTTTCCTGGGAGAAACCCTCTGGAGACAGGAAGTGATGCATTTTACGTTTCAACAGAAGAAGAACTGGGTAGTTAGCATGAGCAGCGATAGCCACCATGGCTGAACAGACAAAGAAAAGAGCGCCACCTACAGGAACTCCATCAACAGAAAACCCAAGAAGAAAGACGTCACAGTACTGGACACACTGTATGATTGACAGGTGATCTCTGAGAAGACCAGTGAGGAACACTACAGTGAGGAACACCACAGTGATGAGCACTTTAACTTCACTGGTTTTTATGCCACAGCAGTTTATCAGTGGTCACAACATATCCTCTCTGATTTCCAGGCTGATCTGGAGTCAGGTGGTCCATGCCATGTAGGGATCAAGTGATTCCTTTTTGTCTCATCATGTGGTACTGGAATGACATGGTGATCATACTGTGATGTAGATCCATGATACTGCCTGTCTTGTCTGTCTGTCTAGTTTATTGACTGCAGTCCAGATCTGACCTGTTTATTCATTTCTCTCTCGTTTTCTTCCTGCTTTATCTTGTGTTTTGTGTGTGTGTGTGTGCACCTCCTCCTCCCTCTGTTTCCTCTCCATTTCTGTCTCTCCTCTCTATCACTTCTCTTTTCTCCTTCTCTTCTACTTTCATCCGCCCCCACCCCTCCAGATGACAGTCACACTATGACCAGTGAGACCAGCAGCCTGGTCCAGTCCCACTATAAGCAGCGAGAGTCGGAGCGCTACCAGACCGGTCAGCTACATCCGGCCATCCGGGTAGCCGACCTGCTGCAGCACATCACCCAGATGAAGTGTGCTGAGGGATACGGGTTCAAGGAGGAGTACGAGGTGAGGAGCACACACAGTAGTAGTAGTAGTAGCAGTAGTAGTAGCAGAAGTAGTAGCAGTAGTAGTAGTAGCAGTAGTAGTAGTAGTAGCAGTAGTAGTTGTAGCAGTAGTGTATCGTCTGCATAGCAGTTAAAAAAGATTGTTTGCAAATAATGTGACCAAGAGGAAGCATATACATGGAAAATAAAATGGGGCCTAAAATTGTGGTGGTTCAGCAAAATGGTAAAGTAATCAGGAAATAACCAGGAAGTAAACAGGGTACAGAGGTCAAAGGTCACGGTCTTACCAGGATGGAAAGAACCACAATAACAGCTGAGAACCAACACAGACTGTCCTGGAACACACACACACACACACACACACGACAAACACACACACACACACACACGCACAGCTCTGTATTTTTCATGATTTTGTGCAGTTGTAGTGAAGAACTATTTTTCACGTTTGTTGGCCCACCATATGTGTGTGTGTGTGTGTGTGTGTGGTGTGTGGTGTGTGTGTGGTGTGTGTGTGTGTACGCCACATGTTTACCCATTTTCATCACGGGAAAGTTACTAATGGATGTTGCTTACCTGAAATGGCGTACTTACCTCTCTCCACACACACACACACACACACACACACACACACACACATACATTATAGATCTTCCCCCCCAGCTAATGGGCCAAAATAGGGAATGGTGTGTATGTGTGTGTGTGTGTGTGTGTTAGGGTCTGGCTGCCTGCTAGCGGGCTGCCCTCAGGGCTAATCCATTATACATACTGAGTACACACACAAACCACACACACACACACACACGCACACGCCTTGAGCGATTTCATCCTCCATTTGCAGAGAGTTAGCACTGAGGAATCATTCCAGTATGTCTCACTTTCTCCATCGTCTGTATATCTGTCTTTCTCTATCGTCTGTCTGTCTGTCTGTCTGTCTGTCTGTCTGTCTATTCCTAACTAAACCCATTTGATAATTGAAAAGTGCAATACAGTTTATTTGAAATGTATTTGAAACACATTCAAAATGCATTTAACGCATCTGAAATGTTTTATTATTAGAAACGTATTTGAATTGTGTGTTGTGTTTATGTCCACGTTAACCATCACTTTATGGTAATTAAACATTATTCAAACATCATTAATGGTTAAGTAACAACTAAGTGATGATTTCCAGCGTAAAAATTAACCAATAGGTAAGCATTGTAGATCGTAAATTTATAATAGGGGCTCACATAATGTTTACTTTGTTTTACAAATTATTTGTTAATCATTTATTGATATTTCAAGTTTTGAAAAATATTTAACATGGATAATAATCAACAAATTATTAACTAAGGCAATCAAAAAACAGTTATGATACAACATAAGTTAACATAAGTAACTAAGTAACTGGTTATTACCATGTCACTAGTTAATGATGAAACAATGTATGAATATATAATTTTCTATTAATTAGTGAACAATGTGGACTAATCATCAATTTCTGTTACTTAACCATTAAATAATAATGAATAAATATGAAATAAACATTAATTAATGATGGTTACTGTAAAGTGTTAGCATAATCTAATCAATGCAGCTAATAAAAACAGAGCAGACATGACTAGCCGAGCGCCGCACTGATAATTGTTATCTCCCTGATCCCCTCCATGCTTCTCGTTAACTAATTAATCTGATTGGACAGCTTAACGAGGTAAGACAGCTTCTTGGTTTTCAGAATGTTAACATCCTGTGTTCTTGTTCACTAGACTTGACCCTGCTAGTTAGCAAGTAGATGACAGCTAACGCCCAATACACACCCAATACAACTCTTAGCTAACTGTCAGTTAACCAGGCTCAGATTCTGGAAACCCTTTTATTGTTATTGATTATGAATGTTTCAGCCTTGAGAAATAACCTTTTCCACTGTCAGGTACTGACGTTTCCATGACAACTACTACAATTTCCATTAGCTTCGCTAGCTCCTGACCAATCAGACGATCAGATCAGATCAGATCAGATCAGATTCCTCCTAGAGCCCTACTGTAATCTGGACAGCTTGTCATACTTTCTTATATTACATAATACTATTCTACATTATATGTTTTGATATGTAGAGGCTATACAATGCACAAACTAGCCGGGCTTGTTAGCTCAAGGCAAAAATAACATAACATAAACATTGCATCATCGTGTTCACTGTTGACCGGGCCGAGGCTGTACACAGTCTTTAATTTGTCTTACATAGAAATGTATATGCCATAGAGGAGAAGAAGTCTGTCTTCACCTTGCCTCTCTTCACAGCTCATCACAGAGCATGTCTTTCCTCCCTTGTGTGTGACAGATTGCAAACAGGCAGCAGTCTTTTATAGTGAAGCTGATTACTTGAAAACCTTTTGTCTGCTGACTCCTGTGTGTGTGTGTGTGTGTGTGTGTGTGTGTGTGTGAGAGAGTATTTTGTTCAGATAAGAGACAGGAAGGACGAGAGAGAGAGACAGAGGTTGTTAGAATGAGGACTCTCCTCCCCGTCCTCCAATCACATCCTGTCTTATTAGCGTTTGTGTGTGTCGGTCTGTGCAATCAGGATTCAGGATGCTGGTGGTGGAGGAAGTGCCTGGGGGGAGACAGGGCAGTACACACTGACTGGTAACTAGGATGTTACCGTGGTAACCAGGTTAGCAACTGTGGTAACAAGGCTAGTAGTGATTGCTGGTCTGGTACCTATGGTAACAAGTAACTATGGTAATCAGGCTGGTAACTATAGTAAGTAGGATGATTACCATGGTAACTAGGTTAGTAACTATAGTAACTATGCTGGTAGCTGATAGCTAGTCTTGTACCTAGTAATTTGGTAATTAGGCTGGTAGCCCAATTAGAGTGTGTGTGTTTGTGTGTGTGTGTGTGTGTGTGTGTTTGTGTAAACTATCCTAACCTGACTAGTAATTTGGTAATTAGGCTGGTAGCCCAATTAGAGTGTGTGTGTGTGTGTGTGTGTGTGTGTGTGTTTTTGTGTAAACTATCCTAACCTGACCGGTATCAGACTAAACTAGCCTAACCTGACCGGTACCACCAAACTAAGGTAGTCTAACCTGACCGGTACCAGACTAAACTAGCCTAACCTGACTGGTACCACCAAACTAAGGTAGTCTAACCTGACCAGTACCAGACTAAAGTAGCCTAACCTGACCCGTACCACCACACTAAGGTAGCCTAACCTAACCGGTACCAGACTACGGTAACCTAACCTGACCGGTACCAGACTAAGGTAGTCTAACCTGACCAGTACCAGACTAAGGTAACCTAACCTGACCGGCACCACCAGACTAAGGTAGCCTAACCTGACTGGTACCACCAGACTAAGGTAGTCTAACCTAACCGGTACCACCAGACTAACATTACATTACATTACATTACATTACAGTCATTTAGCAGATGCTTTTATCCAAAGCGAATTACAATAAGTGCATTCAACATAGGTAGAGAACTACTAGTCACCAGAAATCAGAAGAACATTTCCTTCCTAAACAAGCATCTAAGAGCAGAACCAGTGCTGAGGTAAAAGTGCAATGTTAGATACCTACTTTTTAATTAAACAAATGAGACAAATAAGTAAATCAAATAATCAAGAGCTCAGACAAATGAAGACAAGTGAAGACAAATAGGCAAGTGCTAAGAGGAAGGGTCAGGGTAGTGTTTCTTGAAGAGGAAGGGTCAGGGTAGTGTTTCTAGAAGAGGAAGGGTCAGGGTAGTGTTTCTTGAAGAGGAAGGGTCAGGGTAGTGTTTCTAGAAGAGGAAGGGTCAGGGTAGTGTTTCTAGAAGAGGAAGGGTCAGGGTAGTGTTTCTTGAAGAGGAAGGGTCAGGGTAGTGTTTCTAGAAGAGGAAGGGTCAGGGTAGTGTTTCTTGAAGAGGAAGGGTCAGGGTAGTGTTTCTTGAAGAGGTGGGTTTTCAGCCTGCGGTGAAAGATGGGCAGCAACTCTGCTGTCCTGACATCAGTGGGGAGTTCATTCCACCACTGTGGGGCCAGGACAGAGAAGAGCCGTGATCGTGTAGATCGGCCCCCAGGGACCTCTGAGCGATGGGGCAACCAGTCGCCTCGAGGCAGCAGAGAGAAGTGGTCGGGTGGGGGTGTAAGGCTTGACCATAGCCTGGAGGTAAGAAGGAGCTGTTCCTTTCACTGCCCTATAGGCTAGCACCAGGGTCTTGAACTGGATGAGCCGCTACATGGAGCCAGTGTAGAGAACAGAGAAGGGTAGTTGTATGGAAGAACTTGGGGCGGTTGAACACCAGACGAGCTGCAGCTTTCTGAACAAGCTCCAGAGGTCTGATGGCAGACGCCGGGGCACCAGCAAGGAGGGAGTTGCAGTAGTCCAGGTGGGAGATGACAAGAGCCTGGATGAGCACCTGTGCTGCCTTGTCAGTGAGGAACGGGCGAATCCTCCTGATGTTGTAGAGGAGGAATCTGCAGGAGCGTGTCACTGATGCGATGTTTGCCAAGAACGACAGTTGGTCGTCCAGGGTCACACCTAGATTCCTCACAGTCCGAGTTGACGTCACCACAGCATTATCAATGGTGATGGCCAGGTCTCGGTGCGGACAACCCTTCCCCGGGAGGAACACCAGCTCAGTCTTGCCCAGGTTGAGCTTCAGGTGGTGCATCGACATCCACTCCGAGATGTCTGCCAGGCATGCAGCAATGCATGCCTCCACTTGTGTGTCAGAGGGAAATGACAGGATCAGCTGGGTGTCATCTGCATAGCAGTGGTAGGAAAAGTAATGGGAGTGGATAACAGAACCAAGAGATGTTGTGTAGAGGGAAAAAAGAAGAGGACCCAGAACCGAGCCTTGCGGAACCCCAGTAGTGAGCCTGCGTGGTTCTGACACAGACCCACTCAGCATCACCTGGTAGGAGCGATCCGTCAGGTAGGATGCAAACATGGAGAGTGCAGAGCCTGAGACACCCATCCCCTCAAGACTAAACTAGCCTAACCTGATGGGTGCTAGACAAAGGTAGCCTAACCTGACCGGGACCACCAGACTAAAGTAACCTAACCTGACCAGCACCACCAGACTAAGGTAACCTAAACCGGCCGTCACCACCAGACTAAGGTAGCCTAACCTGACCGGTACCACCAGACTTGTGTAGATCCAGTGTAAATAGATCTGGTGTAAATAGATCCGGTGTAGATAGATCCAGTGTAAATAGATCTGGTGTAAATAGATCCGGTGTAGATAGATCTGGTGTAAATAGATCCGGTGTAGATAGATCCGATGTAGATTGATCCGGAGTCGATTGATCCGGTGTAGATTGATCCGGTGTAGATAGAGCCGGTGTAGATTGATCCGATGTAGATAGATCCAGTGTAGATAGATCCGGCGTAGATAGAGTTGGTGTAGATTGATCCGGTGTAGATTGATCCGGAGTCGATTGATCCGGTGTAGATAGATCTGGTGTAGATAGATCCGGTGTAGATTGATCCAGTGATACAATCCTGCATCTTACATCTGTTTTTATTTTTACACCTAGAAAATATCTAGGTGTAAAATGCAGCATGAATAGAGGAGTTGACCTCTGACCTCCTGGTAGGTGTGTCAACAGAGGACCATTAGCATTAGCATTAGCATCTGAGCTGATATGAACAGCTCTTGCAAAACGAACAAACTTTATCTGGCACACACACACCCATACACATACACACTCTCACGCACATACACACACACACACACACACACACACACACACACACACACACACACACCATGCAGAGCTGACTTGCTGCCAGCAGCCATTAGTTCGTTCCTTCATTTTTTATTTTTGTCTTTTTTCTCCTTCCTTTGTTCGTCTCTGTCAATCATATGGAGCAAGATCTGACAGTGTGTTTGTGTGTGTGTGTCTGTGAGAGTGTGTGTTGTCTCTTTTCTCTCTGACATCGTTCACCTCTCAGTTTGACGGATGTCTGGAGCTGTTAGGCTGCTGTCACACACACACACACACACACACACTCACACTCACACACACACACACACACACACACACTCACACCCACACTCACACATCTGTCTCTAGGCATTTTAATGAGATGCACAGAGCGACCCAGGAACCCCGCTAGGGATCATTCTGTGTGTGTGTGTGTGTATCCCTACTCTCATTGCATTCAGCAGTTAAAATGAAAGACAGACAGATAGACAGACAGACAGGCAGACCCTGTAGAAAGGGTTGAAGAGAGGAGAAGAGAGACAGACAGGTTGAAGAGGAGAGAAGAGAGACAAACAGAAAGAGGGAACCAGATAAGAGAGACGATCTGCCTCTACTACTACTATATTACTAGTACTAGTACTATCATTACTAGTACTACTACTACTACTAGTAGTACTATTACTACTACTATTACTAGTACTACTAGTATTACTGCAGTTATCTTATTACATCATCCAGCAGTTTATTACGTGAACAGAAAGTTAAGAAAAGTGAAAAATGAGAGTAAAGAAAACGACAGAACAGGAAGTCAGTCAATAGATTGGTGGAATGAGTGTGTGTGTGTGTGTTTGTGTGTGTGTGTTAAGACAGCCTCTGGCTTCTCTGAGCCTCATTCTCGTAATTGGACCTAATTGTCTGCTCTGACCGCAACACTACAACCAGTGTGTGTGTGTGTGTGTGTGTGTGTGTGTGTGTGTGTGTGTGTGTGTTGAGAGAGAGACATCAGAAGTGAAAATCAACACACCCTTTACATTATTCATGAAGCCATTCACAACAGTTTGATCACTCTGAATCTGTCGTGTTCATTAAGAGCCTCTTGAACAAACCTTTTATTAATGCCTTTCTCTCTTTCTCTCTCTATATATCTGTCCCTCTCTCTCTCTCTCTCTCTCTCTCTCTGTCTCTCTCTCCCTCCAGAGTTTTTTTGAGGGACAGTCGGCTCCGTGGGATTCGGCGAAGAAGGATGAGAACCGCATGAAAAATCGCTACGGCAACATTATCGCCTGTATGTACAGAAATAATTCAGTACAAATCATCATCTGAAATTATGTGATGGGGTTTTCAATGCTCTGGATTCAAACCTCATCTCAGTAGGTTTAAAGTCACGGGTTGGAAGCACTGCAGATACGTCACACTATCAAATAGACAGGAGTCATACATGTAACAGAGATGTAACAGTAATGAGAGATGCAACAGCAGTAAGAGATGCAACAGTAATGACAGATGTAACAGTAGTGAGATGTAACAGCAGTGAGAGATGTAACAGAAATTAGAGATGTAACAGTAGTGAGAGATGTAACAGAGATGTAATAGAAGTTAGAGATGTAACAGTAATGCGATGTAACAGTAGTGAGAGATGTAACAGGAATGAGAGATGTAACAGTAGTGAGATGTAACAGTAATGAGTGATGTAACAGAAATGAGAGCTGTAACAGTAGTGAGATGTAACAGAAATGAGAAATGTAACAGTAGTGAGATGTAACAGTAATGAGATGTAAAAGTAGTGAGAGATGTAACAGAGATGTAAGAGTAATGACAGATGTAACAGTAGTGAGATGTAACAGTAATGAGATGTAACAGAAATGAGAGATGTAACTGTAGTGTTGTGCTGCCTCGGGGCGACTGGTTGCCCCGTCACTCAGAGGTCCCTGCAGCCGATCTACTGGGTCACGGCTCTTCTCTGTCCTGGCCCCACAGTGGTGGAATGAACTCCCCACTGATGTCAGGACAGCAGAATCGCTGCCCATCTTTCGCCGCAGGCTGAAAACCCACCTCTTCAAGAAACACTACCCTGACCCTTCCTCTTAGCACTTAGCCTATTTGTCTTCACTTATTTGTCTGAGCTCTTGGTTATTAGCTCTTGTTTATTTGCTGCACTTATTTGTCTTAGCTCTTGTTTATTTGATTTACTTATTTGTCTCATTTGTTTAATTAAGAAGTAGGTAGCTAACTTATTGCACTTTTACCTCAGCACTGGTTATGCTCTTAGATGCTTGTTTTGGAAGGAAATACACTTACGATTTCTGGTGACTAGTAGTTCTCTTGCCTACCTATGTTGAATGCACTTATTGTAAGTCATAGATGTAACAGAGATGTAATAGAAATTAGAAAACAGTAGTGAGAGATGTAAGTAGTGAGCGATGTAACATAGATGTAACAGGAATGAGAGATGTAACTGTGATGAGAGGTGTAACAGCAGTCAGGGATATAACAGTAATGAGAGATGTTACAGTAGTGAGCAATGTAACAGGAATGAGAGATGTAACAGTAGTGAGAGATGTAACAGTAATGGGAGATGTAACTGTAATGAGAGATGTAACAGCAGTGAGGGATATAACAGTAATGAGAGATGTAACCGGAATGAGAGATGTAACAGTAGTGAGAGATGTAACCTTAATGAGAGATGTAACAGCAGTGAGGGATGTAACAGGAATGAGAGATGTAACCGGAATGAGAGATGTAACAGTAGTGAGGGATGTAACAGGAATGAGAGATGTAACAGAGATGTAACAGGAATGAGAGATGTAACAGAGATGTAACAGGAATGAGAGATGTAACAGGAATGAGAGATGTAACAGTAGTCAGGTATAATGTGACATAATATAATAATATTGTAGGTGTCACTTCTTCTACTGGTGGAGTTCCATTATGGAGCTACGCTCCTGATACAAGCTTTATATATAAGTGAAGCTAACACACTAATGTCCCACAAAGTTAGCTTTGACATCGACTTGGTTTCAGCTGCTAGATTCATACTGCTAGCTAACAATTTGACTATGACACACACACACACACACACACACCCCGTCCCTCCAGTGGAATTATTTCCTGTGTAATTATGCTAATGAGGTGTGATAGTGGACGAGGCCATGGCTGCGCTGTGAGCTATGGCAGCCTGCAGGGACAAACTTCACATTACACGGATTTACCAGACACAGCACACACTCCCTACAGCTAACAACACACACACACACACACACACACACACACACACACTGTCATTTTTAGTTACCAACACCTGTCCCTGTAAACGAGCAGTAGACCAATCTCTGTCCTGTAAAATGTTTGTGACAGTAGCGACAGCCAATGAGCTGCAGGCGATGGAGCTGCTGGGATGGGCTTGTGAATTAATCAGCCTGTTAATAAGATGGAGGGAGGAGAGAGAAAGAGAGGGAGAACGAGAGAGAAAGAGAGATGAACAAAGAGGAAAAACGGCAGAGGGAGGAGAGAGAAAAGAATGGAAAGAAGAGATGGAGGGCATAGATCGATGAGAGAGACATGAAAAGGACAGAGACAGATAAAGGGTGTTTTATGTCTATAAAATAAATATATCTATATTTGTGTGTTTTAGTATCATTTATTTTAATTCTATCATGTCAATTTTATTTTAATATCAATAATCTGCTCAAAACTAAATCATTTTATTTCCCATAATGTGACTAATATACACACACACACACACACACACAGTGTGTTTGGGATTTGGTTTGTTTATGTAGTTTAGGTGTATGAATTTAATTAACTCGTTATTAATTCATTTATTTGATCATTTATTCAGTGGACGGTAATTAGAGGTAATTATGCTCTATAGAACAATCCAGAACAGTCAATTAAAACAATAACTCAACACTGTGTGTGTGTGTGTGTGTGTGTGTGTGTGTGTGTGTGTGTGTAGATGACCACTCTCGTGTGCGTCTGCAGCCTCAGGAAGGAGAGAGTGGCTCTGACTACATCAATGCTAACTACGTCGACGTGAGTAACACACACACACACACACACACACGCACATACACACACATCAGTTTGGACAAATTACCACAAATACACCAGTTACATACTGGTAAAGTACCATCAGATACCAGTTACATACTGGTAAAGTACCATCAGATACCAGTTACATACTGGTAAAGTGCCATCAGACACCAGTTACTGGTAAAGTACCATCAGATACCAGTTACTGGTAAAGTACCATCAGATACCAGTTACATACTGGTAAAGTGCCATCAGATACCAGTTACTGGTAAAGTACCATCAGATACCAGTTACATACTGGTAAACTGCCATCAGATACCAGTTACTGGTAAAGTACCATCAGATACCAGTTACATACTGGTAAAGTACCATCAGATACCAGTTACATACTGGTAAAGTGCCATCAGATACCAGTTACTGGTAAAGTACCATCAGATACCAGTTACTGGTAAAGTACCATCAGATACCAGTTACATCCAGTTACATACTGGTAAAGTACCATCAGACAGACAGTAATAGTATGGTAAGTCTAGTGTGGAACAACACAGCATAGTGTATGTTATTACCACATTGTTGACACTGTTATTAACACTGTCATGAATAACAGTTATTGACAGTGTTAATAACACATTCATAACTGGTATTAACAGTGTTAACAACACATTCATAACTGGTATTAACAGTGTTAAAAACACATTAATAACTGGTACTAACACCACGGCTGGTGTAGTGTAACATGTATTTCCCAGAACAATTACAGCCTGGTGGGTTGAATTGACACCTTGTTTTTTAGAGTGTGATGTTGATGTTTATAATAATAATACTTATTATTGTT
>JAXDDX010000101.1:1250000-1252500 GCA_034670405.1 Hoplostethus atlanticus
GAACAATTAGCAAAAAAACTTAAACTTAAATTGGGTTTTTACTTTAGAAACAAGGCTTGTTTCAGCTTTCAAGCAAAGAAGCGGCTTGTGGCTGCTACTTTTTTGCCTATATTGGATTATGGTGATATTTTATATATGAATGCCCCAAAATCACATCTTCGTGCTTTGGACACAATATATCATGCTGCTTTACGATTTGTGACAAACAGCACATCCCTCATACATCACTGTGTACTGTACGAATTGTCAGGTCAGTCATCCCTGGACGTAAGAAGACAGTCACATTGGTATTTGTTTGTATACAAAGCCATCCTGGGACAGCTACCAACTTAGTTAAGCACTTTACTTATTCAACCTAGAGGTGGACATTACAATCTGAGATCAAAAAATGAGATCTTACATCATGTCCCAACTGTGAGAACAGAATTTGGGAAACTCGCCTTCAGCTACGCTGCTCCACTTCCTGGAACATTTTACAAACAGATTTGAAGCTAGATTCCCTTATTAGAATCGACCTTTTTAAAGAACAAATTGGACACCTGCTTGCCATGTGCTCATGTTTTTAATTCTGTCTTTTTCTATTTAAATTTTTAAGACACTTGCTCTATTTTTTACTGTGTACTCTTACTGTCTTGTTTTTAATGTTGTTTTATATGTGAAATTATTTGTATGCTGCCTTCTTGGCCAGGGCCCACTTGAAAAAGAGATGGAAATCTCAACGTGATTACCCTGGTTAAATAAAGGATAAATAAAAAATAATAATAAAAACACAGCGACACCTGCAGGCAAGAGGGGAAAGGGCGGTCTGTGGTGGTGGGTGTTGGGGGGTAGATCCTCCTTAGGGCGGGATCTCTTACATCAATAATGTACCATCATTTTTTTTCATGCTAATCTGTTATTGGCCAAAACACGTAAAATGATGCTCCAAGGGAGGACGTCCTCCCTAACCAATCAACAACCAGAATACAATATTGACATTGCGTTGGTCCAATGATAATTTCCAAATTTCATCTTCAACTCTACCACTGTATTGTACGTGAGTGTGACGAACTGGCGCTAAAGCGATAGATAGATTATACAGTAGCATATTAGAAAATAAATTATAATTATATTTAGGCCTTTTCAACCAGGGGAGGCTGGTCCAAATTTCCTTTTTTCAGATTTACGTTTCCCTTTCAACGCAACAGTTAGCTTGTTGCAGCAGCCCTGAAGGACTGTTAAGCTAACGGCTAGAATGGATTTGGAGGAGAGTGGTGCTGCAGCAATTAACGGCAGCGTGAGTGAGGGGGTGACAGAGAGGCATGGACGCAGACGGAGAGTGGGATGGGGAAGAACATCTGGTGGATTATTTGTTGTCAGCCATTCCACAGTTTGGATTACGCAGCAAAGGTGAGGATCAAGACTGCTGGACGACCAACTCCACAGATAACCAGGATCAAAAATCACCAGAAAGATTCAAACCTGAATAAGGTAATAAGATAATATGATATTTGTTAGGTTATTATTATTAGCAGGGGTTAAAGTGGGCCGGAACGATCACGACCCAGCACCTTCGATTAATAAGTAACTAAATCTGATTGGCAGTTTCATACTGCTTCATACTGCAGCCTGGCGTTCCTTCGTTTTAAAACGGAGTTTTGAAACTAAAACGATCTCGGTCCACACAAGCGTTATAGCACCGTTCAGAAATTATCTCCGTCCAAAAAACGCATATCACGTCACTATTCATCTACACTGGGCATGTGCGTGCCGGTGTAAACAGGAAGCAGATTGTCTGCTCTGCTTAGTTGCAGAAAATACCGTTATGAAGAACAGCAATGGAGAAAAGTAAAGAGCAGAGATGTCTTTGTTTGGACGGACGACGAAGTGGAACTGTTACCGACAGTAACAAACGAGTATAAGGCGGTAAACGGAGAGTATAGATTGGGAGTCGTAGCAAAGCAAATACAGCGACATATTACCGCGGTACCAGGAGCACTATCCATCGCCAGGGAAGGATACGTCTGACTGATAAGACCCAATCAGGAAGCTAACAGATAGATGTAGAAGCAAGGCAGAAAAGACTCATTTCTATTCTAATGTGCCTGTATATATTTTGTATATATATATATTTTATGTGTTTGACACAACGTGAAGCAATTGAGCTGAATATATTGTTATTTGTCACAAAGTATTTGGCAATTAAATATTTACAGTGGAGCACCTTATATATATATTATTTAATAATTAATTTAAGAAAGTGTGGGTGCCCCCCCAACCGGTCAGCTACCACCACAAAGAGAATCTAACTCTGTGGGAAACACTGTGTACACTATGTGTTGTTGAAGTTATCTGGTTCATTGTGAAATATCTTAAATAAATAATAAATAAACAATAATTATTATGAGGTGAGTCATTTTTCCCCGCTGCACCGCTACACCGGATCTTAGGGTTCCCCCACCTGCCAAATCCAACTTTAACCCTGATTATTAGGTTATTATTAGGTTATTATTAGGTTATT
>JAXDDX010000101.1:1257500-1292500 GCA_034670405.1 Hoplostethus atlanticus
GGAGAAGGGGAGGAGAGGAAAGGAGAGAGGAGGGGAGAGGAGGGGATGTGGGGAGGAGAGGAGAGGAGGGTAGGGGGAAAGAGGAGGAGAGGAGCGGAGGAGAGGGAGGAGGAGGAGCGGAGTGGGAAAGGGAGAGAGGAGGGGAGGAGAGGACGAGGAGAGGAGAGAGGAGGGGAGGAGAGGAGGAGGGAGAGGGAGAGGAGACGGAGGGGAGAGAGGGGAGGAGAGGGAAGTAGGAGGGGAAAGGAGGAGGAGGGAGAGGAGAGGAGAGAGGGGGGAGGAGGGGAGAGGAGAGGAGGGGAGAGAGGGGAGAGAGGAGGAGAGGAGAGGAGGGGGAGGATGAGGAGAGGAGGGGGGAGGATGAAGAGAGGAGGGGAGGAGGAGGAGGGGAGAGGGGGGAAAGGGAGAGGAGGGGAGGGGAGGAGGGGAGGAGAGGAGAGGAGTCCCGGGAAAGGAGACGAGGAGGGGAGCGGAGAGTATGTGAGGAGGGCGAGGAGGGAGAGGAGAGGATATGGAGAGGAGGGGAGGCGGAGGAGGAGAGGGAGGGCAGGGAAAGGGGAGAGGAGGGGAGGAGAGGAGGGAGAGGTGAGGAGAGGAGGGGAGAGGAGGGGAAAGGGTGGAGAGGAAGAGGGAGGAGAGGAGAGGAGAGGAGAGGAGGGGGAAAGGGAGGGAGGGGAGGAGAGGAGGGGGAGAGGAGAGGAGAGGAGAGGAGGGGAGGGGAGGGGAAGGGGAGGAGAGGAGGGGAAAGGAGTGAGGTTGAGGGGAGGAGGGAGAGAGGAGAGGGAGGCGGGGACAGGAGAGGAGAGGAGAGGAAAGGAGAGAGGAGGGGAGGTAGAGGAGAGGAGAGGAGGGAAAGTGGAGGAGAGGAGGGGAGGAGGGAGGAGGGGGACAAGGAGAGAGAGAGGGAAAGGAGAGAGGGGGAGGAGAGGAGAGGAGGGGAGGGGAACGCAGAGGAGAGGAGGAAGAGGAGAGGAGGAGAGGAGGGGAAAGGAGAGAGGAGGGGAGAGGAGCGGGGAGAGGAGAGGAGGGGGAGGAGAGGAAAGGGGAGAGGAGAGGAGGAGGAGGAGGGGAGGAAAGGAGAGGAGGAGAAGGAGAGGAGTGGAGTGGAGGGAAAGGGGATGAGGAGGGGAGGAGTGGAGGAGAGGCGGGGGGTAAAGGGGAGAGGGAGGGGATGGAGAGGAGGGGAGGAGAGGACGAGGAGGATGGGAGAGGAGAGGAGGGGAGAGGAGAGGAGAGAGGAGGGGAGGAGAGGATGAGAGGAGAGAGGGGATGAGGAGAGAGGGATGGGGAGGACGAGGAGGAGAGGAGGGGAAAGGAGAGGAGAGGAGAGGAGAGGAAAGGAGAGGAGAGGAAATGAGAGGAGGAGGGGAGGAGAGTGAGAGGAGAGGAGGGGAAAAGGGGAGAGGAGGGCAGGAGGAAGGAGGGAGAAGGAGGGGAAAGGAGAGAGGAGAGGAAAAACGGAGAGAGGGGGGAGGAGAGGAGAGGAGAGAGGTAGAGGAGGGGAAATGGGAGAGGAGGGGAGGAGGAGAGGAGAGGAGGAGGAAAGGAGAGGAGAGGAAAGGGAGGAGCGAGGGGAGGAGAGGTGAGGAGAGGGAGAGGAGGGAAGGGGGAGAGGAGAGAGGAGGGAGGAGGGGAGGGGGGGAAGGGGGGGGAGAGAGAGGACGAGGAGGGAGAGGAGAGGAGGGTAGGGGGAAAGGAGAGGATGGAGAGGAGAGGAGGGGAGAGGAGGGGAAAGGGGAGGGAGAGGAGGGGAGAGGAGAGGAGGAGAGGGAGAGGAGGGGAGGAGAGGAAAGGAGAGAGGAGCGGGTGAGGAGGGGGAGGAGAGGAGGAGAGGAGAGGAGAGGAGGGGAGGAGAGGAGGGGAAAGGAGAGAGGAGGGTAGGAGGAGAGGAGAGGAGGGGAAAAGGAAAGGAGGAGAGGAAAGGTGAAGAGGAGGGGAGGGAGGTGAGGAGAGGAGAGGAGGGGGAGGGGAAAGCAGAGGAGAGGAGAGGAGGAGGGGAAAAGGAGAGAGGAAGAGACGGAGGGGAGGAGGGAGGAGGGGAAAAGGAGAGAGGAGGGAGAGGAAGAGGAGAGAGGAGGGGGAGGATGAGGAGAGTGAGGAGAGGAGAGGAGAGGAGGGGAGGGGAAAGGGGAGAGGAGGGGAAGGAGAGGAGAGGAGGGGAGGAGCAGGAGGGGAGAGAGGAGGGGAGGAGAGGAGGGAGAAAGGGGAGGAGGAGGGGGAGGGAGGAGGAGAAGGAGAGGAGAGGATGGAGAGAGAGGAGGAGGAGGGGAGGAGAGTGAAAAGGATGAGAGGAGGGAGAGGAGACGGAGGAGAGGTGGAGGAGAGGAGGGGGAAAAAGGGGGAGGGGGGGGGAGAGGGAGGGGGGAGAGGAAAGGAGAGGAAAGGGGGGAGGGGGGAAAGGGGGGAAAAGGGGGGGGAGGAGAGGAGAGGAGGGGAAATGGAGGGGGGGAGAGGAGAGGAGAGGAGGGGAAGGGGGGGGAAAAGGGGGAAAGGGGGGAGGGGGGGAAAGGGAAAAGGGGGGGGAGAGGAGAGGAGGAGAGGAGAGGAGAGGGGGGGAGAGGGGGGGAAAGGGGAGAGGGGCGGGGGAGAGGAGGGGGGGGGAGAGGAGAGGAGGGGAGAGAGGGGGGGGAGGAGGGGAGGAGGGGGAAAGGAGGGGGGGAGGGGAGGAGAGGAGGAGAGGAGAGGAGGGGAAAAAGGGGAGGAGAGGAGGGGGAGAGGAAAATTGAGAGGAGGAGGGAGAGGGGGGAGAGGAGGGGAAAAAGGGGGAGGGGGGGGAGGGGAGGAGGGGAGGAGAGGAGGAAAAGGAAAGGAGAGGAAAGGGGGGAGGAGAGAGGGGGGATGAGAGGAGAGGAGGGGAAAGGGGAGGGGGGGGGGGGGAGGAGGGGAGGAGGGAGGGGGAAAGGGGGGGGAAAGGGAGAGGGGGAGAGGAGGGGGGAGAGGAGGGGGAAAAGGGGAGAGGGGGGGGGAGGAGGAGAGGAGAGGAGGGGGGAAAGGGGGAGGGAGGAAAAGGAGAGAGGAGGGGGGAGGGGGGAGGAGGGCAGAGGGGGGGGGGAGAGGAGGGGGGGGAGGGAGGAGGGGGAGGGGAAAGGGAGAGGAGGGGAGGGGAGGAGGGAGGGGAAAGGAGGGGGAGGAGGGGAAAAGGGAGAGGGGGGAGAGGAGAGGGGAGAGGAGGGGAGGAGGAGGAGGGGAAAAAGGAAGGGGAGGAGGGGAGAAAGGAAAAAGGAGGGGGGGGGGAAAGGAGGGGAGGAGGGGAGGAGAGGGGGGGGAAAGGGAGGAGGAGGGGAGAGGAGAGGAGGGGAGGGGAAAGGAGAGAGGAGGGGGGGAGAGGAAAGGGGGAAAAGGGGAGAGGAGGGGGAGAGGGAAAGGGGAAAGGGGGAAGGAGGGGAAAGGGAGAGGGGGGGGAGGGGGAAAAGGAGGAGAGGGGGAGAGGAGGGGGTCATTTTGGGTTGTCAAACAGGGGAAATGTTTTAATGTAGGGAAAAACGCTTCTTTTCTGTCTCTGTTTTGTTTTGTCTGCTGTCTCTCCTCTGTCTGTTTCTTTCTTGTCTGTCTGTTTTTTCTGTTGTCTGTCTTCTCCTGTCCCGTCTCTCTCTTTTAGTCCCCTCTCTCTTTGTCTGTTGTCTCTTCTCTCTTGGGCTGTTGTTCTCTCTCTGTCTGGGCTGTCTTCCCCTTTCAGGAGCGTATGTGTTCATTCATGACGCCTTTTTGGACGGCGTGTCTCTGCCGGGGGGGACCCCGGCCCCTTCCCGCCAATCAGCGGGGGGGCGGTCTTTACGAGATGAAAAAGTTGGTTCCCCAGACCCCAAATCCAGTCCAATCAAAGAGGAGTTAAAGGGTTTCGTATTGATAAATCAATTGGTATTGGTATTGGTATTGGTATTGGATTGATCCCGGGGTGTGTTCGGGCTCTCAACATGGTGCCCCCACCCCTGCGGGTGGAAAGGGCTGCAGCATCGTTGTTGGGCCCCGGGAAACCCCAGAAAAAACCGCTGCATTGGAAAGTCCTGCCTCGGGGCCGCTGCCTGCCCCTTTCCCTTTAAACCCCCCCACGGAGGGAGGCTCCAACTACAAACAACGCTGCTTCTGGGTGGAAATTTCGGCACGCACCCCACACAACACCCCCTGACCAAAACCCGCCAATCAATCAGCCAATCCCAAACAATCAGTTGTAGTCTGATGGTTAAATTTTCCGAGAGGGCTGTCTGTTCTCTGTCTCTTTTCTGTCTCTCTGTCTTCTTCTCTCTCTGTCCTCTGTTCTCTCGGGCTCTCTGGGCTCTCTGTTTTCTTCCCCCCTGTCTGTCTCTTGTCTTTCTCTCTGTCTCTCTCCCTTTTCTGTTTTCTCTCTGTCTTCCCCCGTCTCTCTCCCCTCTTCTCTCGTTTTCTTCCCGTCCCGGCCTCGTTCTCTCTCTGTTCCTCTCCTTGTCCTCCCCCTCTGTCTCTCTTCTGTCTCTCTCCTTGTTCTCTCTCTGTCTCTCTCCCCGTCTGTCTCTCTCTGTCTCCCTGTCTCTCTCTCTCTTCTTTTCCCCCTCTCTCTCCCGTCTGCTCTCTGTTTTTTCTTCTTGGGCTCTTCCCCGTTTTCTCTCCCCCCCTTTTCTCTTCTCCTCCTCTCTCCCCTCTCCCTGTCTCCTCTGTCCCCTTTTCTCTCTTGTTTTGTCTCTCTCTGTCTCTCCTCTGTCTGTCTGTTTTCTCTCTTTCCCCGTCTGTCTCTTTCTCCGGGCTTTCCCCGTCTGTCTCTCTGTCTTCCCCGTCTCACTCTCCCCGGGCTCTTTTCTTTTTCCCTGTCTCTTCTCTCTGGGCTTCTTTTGTCTCTCTCTTTTCTCTCTCTTTTCTCTCTCCTGTCTCTCTCTCTCCCTTTTTCTCTGTCTCTCCCCCTTGTCTCTCTCCCTGTTCTCTCCCTGTCCTCAAATCTCCCCGGCTTTTCTCTGTCTCCCCGTCTCTCTTCTCTGTCTCTCCCCTGTTCTCTCTTTTCTCTCTCCCCCGTCTCTTCCCTGTTCTCCCTGTCTCCCCTCCCCGTCTCTCTCTCTCCCCGTCTCTCTGTCTCCTTTCCCGAACCCCAGTATTGTTCAGGCTATCCGACCCTTCATTCTACCAAAAAAACAAAAAAGTCGGGATGGAAACCCAAAAAAAAATTTTTTTTTTTTCCCCAATTTAAAAAGTGGGTGTTTTGTTGGGGTGTGTGTGTGTGGTGTGTGTGTGTGTTGTGTGTGTAGGGAGGGGGTTGTAATGGAAATAAAGGGGTTGATCGTTTCTATGATATTAAAACAGAGAAGGAGCTTTATTGATTTCTTTTTTGACCATTATGGAAAATCGTCTTTAAATTTATCGGTTTACCATATAAAATGGAATCGTCTTTATTGTTTTTCGACCTATATGGGCCATTTGTTATTTTTTGATTTGTTGACCTTTTATGGGGCATCGTCTTTATTTATCCTTTTTGACCAAAAATATGGCCCTCGTCTTTTTTTGTTTTTACCATTTATGGACATCGGTCTTATTGATCGTGGCCCGACCATATATTGGACCTCGTTTTATTGATCTTCTGACCAATATGGGGGATGTTTTATTTATCGTTTTGACCCCTATTTTGGGCTCGTCTTTATTGATCGTTTGACCCTATATGGGCACTGTCCCTTTAAACTACTTTTACCAAACATGGCCCTTTTGTTATGTCGTGACCCAAAATATGGTGGTTCCCTGTTGCAGAGGCCCACAAAACAGCCCCCCAGCGTTCCCTCGTTTCCCGCATCCCTTTTCCCCAAAACAGTGAAAGGACTTTGGCCGTTCTGGTCCTCGCCCACCATGCCCCCTCCCTCGTCATGCGAAAAAGGGAAATCGAAACCCGCACCCGGTTTCCACACACACACCCCACAAACACACACCACACATACAACACCATACACCTGTTGTGTGAGTATTTCTTTCCCAAAAAACAAAAAACAGAAACATTCAAAAAAAAGAAATTTAAATTCTCTTCCCCTCTTTTGGGTGTCTGTTCCCCTGCCCGTCTGTCTCTCTTTTGCCTGGGCTGTCTCTCCCCTGTCTGTCTCTCTCCCTGTCTGTCCCCTCTTGTCTGTTTCTCTCCCCGTCTGTCTCTCTCTTTTCTGTGTTCCCCTTCCCTGTCTGTCCCCTCTGCCCCGTCTGGGTTTTCCCCTTTTCGTCTCTCCCCCCTGTCTGTCTGTGTTCTCCCCGTCTGTCTTTTTTATTTTGTTTCTCCCCGTCTGTCTCTTGTCTGTTGTCCAGCTCTGTCCCAGTACTGGCCCCGAGAAACGGTCTTAAACGTCTCGGTTCTCTGCAGGGGTTTGGGTTTTTTTCTGCTGATCTGGGGGGAAGAAAGTGATCCCGGGAAACTTCAGGTTTTTTTCAACCGCCGGGTAACACAAAACCACACACACACACAAAACCCAACACTCCTCTTCCTCTTTAAATTTTTGGTTTGGGTTTTATTTTAACCCCTTTCCCCCCTTTTTACGATTAAAATTTTTGGGGTTTTGGGTTTTGTTTGATTTTAAAATCCTTCTCCCCTGTGTCAGGGCCAATTTTTAGGTGTGTGTTGTGGGAGGGGTCAGTGCCAAAAGGGCAGGGTTTAGTTTGATTTGAATGCTTTGGGTTTTTGTGATGTGGGGGAAAAAAACGGATGAACCAAAATTTTTTCCCTTTTCTTTTCCTTTAAATTGGAGGGGATTAGGCGTTTAACTGGTTTAAATGGTTGGAAACCCAAATTTCCCAAGATGGGGGGTCGGCAGGGTCCCCTGTTTGTGATGTGGGTTTTCATCATTTTGAGAAAGCATTCTATCAACCGCATGTTTTCTAATCCTTTAAAACTTCGAAAAAGCGAAAGGAAAAGAAGAGGGGGGAAGGGATTTAAAAAAAATTAAAAAAATGAATGTCGGTTCTGTGTGATGACGGGCTCTTCGTTCAGATACCCCACGGTTTCTGCATGTTTTCCCCGTTGTCCTTCCATTTTTTTTGGACCATTTTGTTGTTCTTCCACAATTTCCCGAAGGTCAAGTGATAGATGATTTGATGGGGTTATAAAAAAATCCCAAATTGACTAGGGTCGTTATGAAAAAATAAACCCTCCTCGACCCTGTCCCGGGTTTAGGGTGCCCTTTCATTTCCCCCTCTCAGGTAGAGTTTTGTTTGTTTCGAGGGTCCCTGTCCCTCCCCGGTCCCCAGCCGCAGGGCGGCCCACCGAAAGGTGCTCGGGTTTTCCCGTTCCTGGGTGGCCCCATGTTCCGCGACACGCCCGCCTCCCAAAGGGTCCTTCCTCAAACTGGTGCACCCGGTCGGAAAAAGTGGCAGGGGAGTAAGACGGGGGGGAGGGGCCGCAAACCCTGGTGCACTGTCTGTAAGGGGGAAACGCACCGCCCCAAGACCTAGTAATCTAAATGTAGCAGTAACCCCCACGGGTTCCTCTGGGGGTCATTCATGGTGGGTTTTTTCTCCATTTAGTGGCGACCCCTGGGGAAAACATGTTTTGTTTTGGTTACATTTAGAATCAGAAAAAAGGTTTTTTGCCAAATATGTTTTCACATTCGAGGAATTTGTTTTTGGTGAGTGCCTAAAAATAAACAATTTAAAAAAAAAACATAGAAGAACAAACAAAAAATTAAAAAAAAAGTACTGTTTTGAGGTTTAAAAGGGCAGGAATACAATATTTTAAAATAAAAAGAAATTAAGCCCAAATTTATGGAAAATATATAAAAAATAAGAAATAATAATAATAACAAAAAGAAAAAAAAGAATATGTGCCATATACTTTCAAGTGGATGTGCAAAAAATTGTCCCCTTAAGTGGGCCCATATAAGAGGTGAGGATGATTTTATGTTAATTTTAACATGTAGTGTCCAAAGGGGGGGAGGGGGGTGTGGGGGGGGGTCCATGTTTTGCGGGGGGGCCCCGGCTTTTTGAGGGGGTGACTCGAAGAGTTTGTGTCCAAGGAGGGAGGGGCGGCTTTTAATTCTACCCGCCACCCTTAGGGTCCGGGGATTTAAAATTTTAAATTTTAAATTTCATTATTTTATATTTTTTTTACTTATATTTCATTATATTAAAAATTACCCTTTAAAATTATTTTTTTTTTTATATTATATTATATTATATTAAATTTATATTATATTAATTATATTAAATTATATTACATTATATTATAGTACAAATTTTTTATATTATATTACTTATATTATATTATATTATATTATATTACCCTTTAAATTTTATTACATAACCCTATTATAATTTTTATTTTTATTTATTACATTATATTATATTACATTTATTATATTATATTATATTATATTATATTACATTTAAAATTATATTTTATTATATTTTATTACATTATATTTTATTACCCTTATATTATTTTTCTTACATTACATACATACCCTATTTTTATTTTATTAAATTATAATTTTATTTTATTAATTATATTATATTAAGTTATATTTTATTTTAAATTTTATTTTATTTTCATTTTTATTTATATTATGGGTTTTAATATTTTTATATTTTATTATATTTTATTATATTTAAATTTTATTATATTATTTTTTTATGTTATATTATATTTTTATAATTTTTTAAAATTTTTCAATTTCATTAAAATTTTTTATAATTTTTTTTATTATATTATATTATATTACCAAATTACTTACATTACTTTTATTTATTATGTTATATTATATTTTTTATTAAAATTTTATTATATTTTCATTAATTACATTACCCTTATATTATATTTTTTTTTATGTTTTGTTATGTTATGTTTTATTATTTTTTTTATTTTTAAAATTTTATTATTTATATTATATTTATTATTTTCATTTTATTATATTATTTTTATTTGTTACATTCCAGTCATTTAGATGCCCTTTTAACCCAAAAAAGTAGGTAGGCAGGGGAAAAATTTTAGTCAATAGAAATCTTTAATTGGGATTTCCTTCCTAAAGTTTGGGCTTTTCCTCTTTCTCGCCTCCTTCCTCTCCCCCCTACCCCCCCTTTCCCCTTCCTCTCCATCCCCCTCCCTCCTCCCCCTCTCCTCCTCGTTAAAGGAGGAGGGCGTTTTGTGGTGTTTCTGCGATCAGTTTTAGTTTGTGAGAAAGTTTTCGTCAGCAGCGATGCGTTGATGTTTTCCAAAGCCGTCAAAAAAACGAGGAACAACAACCCAACTGGTGGATCTTTCTGGTTTAAAACCCAAAACACACCCCCAAAACACACACCAACACACCACACACACACAACACAAAAAAATACCAGTTTTTACTGGGTATTCCCCGGTTTTTATTTGTTACTGATACCCTTTTTCCCTGTCTCCCTCCCCGCCCCTTCCTTGTTCCTCCCTTCTCTCTCTCCCCGTCCCCTTTCCTTGTTTTCCCTCCCCGTTTCCCTCCCCCTTTTCCCTGTTTTCTCCCCCTCCCTGTCTCTCTCCTTGTTCCCTCCCGGGCTCCCTCCCTTTTTTTTCCCTCCCTTCTCCCTGCTCTTTCTCCCTGTCTTCTCCCTGGTTTTTTCCCTCCCCCTCTCCCTGTTTTTCTCTCCCTGTCTCTCTCCTTTTCTCTCTCCCCGGGCCTTTTCTCCCCGTCTTGTTTTCCTTGTCTTTGGGCTCCCCCCTGTCTCTTCCCTGTCCTCTCCCTGTCTCTCTCCCCCCTGTCTCCCCCCCTTCCCCTCTCTCCCCGTTTTCTCTCTCTTCCCTGTCTCTCTCCCTGTTTTTCCCCCCCCCGGGCTCCCCCTGTCTTTTCTCTCCCCAACGGAAAAAATATAAGTTCTGGGTTTTGAAGGGGGCTCTGGGGTATCTCAAACTTTCTTAGCCTCAACAGGAAACCCCTCCTCCTCCTGCTCCCCCACTTCTCCCTTTTCCCCCTACTCTTCCCCCCTCCTTCTTCCCCCATTTCCCCTTGCTGATGCTGCAAAAATTTCTGACCCGGAGGAAGAGGACAAGAGGGACGTCAATTTCTGAAATGAAAGGGAATGAGGGGAAAAGGAGGAGGACTGAAGAGATTTAAATCAGGAAAAGGGGGGGAAGAAAAGGGGAAGGGAAAAGGAGGTTTTTGACTGTCTTTTTTGGCCCCTGAAAGTTGGGGCTGATTTTTTGGGGGGGGAAACACACACACCCAAACACACACACACCCACACACTGTAGCTAGCCTGAAGCCTAGTCCTTTCAATCCCCCAAATATACTAACCCTTTCTTAAAACAACACACACACACACAAACCACACTACAGTGTGTTGCAGCACCCCCATTTGGGCTAAATCTTTTTTGTTATTTTTATCAGTTTTTGTTATCATGTTGTTTTGTTTTAAAATTTAAAAAAAACAACCAAAACTTTGGGTTTTTTTTAAAAAGCGACAGGCCGGAAAGAAAAACAGGTGATTTGATTTTTAAGTTACATTACAAGTTACAAGTTACATTACAAGGGTTTCAAGTTACAAGTTACAAATTCAAAATTACAAAGGGTTAAATTAAACCCGGGGAAAAAACATCTGAATTCATTTTTTTTCTAAAAAAAGACAACCAGGGGGGGAAAAGTATAAAAAATATATAAATATATATAAAAACCCATATATATTTATAAATTTTATTTTATATTATTTTTTTTATTATATAAAATTTTAAATATATAAAATATATATTTTAAAAATATATATATAAAACCCATTTATTTTTAGCAATTTTGTCTTTTGGTCAGATGTTAAAACCAAATAACGGGGTTTCCCCAAGTGATTTTTTTCCTCAACCCTCCCCAAAACATCCTGAAAAATTTTTGTTTCACGTGGGGTGAGCCTTTTGGGCCACGCCCCCCGAGCCCTTTTGACCCAACCCCACAATTTAAATATAAATGGCTTTTCCAACCCCCCCCAACTGATGGTTTACATATTTAAAAGGGGTTTAGTTTGAGGGGAAAAAACGGTTGGGGAAACAATTTTTTAAAATGAATAGAAGAAGAAGAAATGCTTTTTTTGACTGGGAACCCTTTAAATTTAAAGATTGATCAACTTTTACAGAAAAAAAAAGGGGTTTTATTATTATTATTTTTTTTTTATTTTTATTTATATATTAAGCTCTGGTTTTCCCCAAAAAAAATGAAACAAAAAGTTGAAAAGGCCCGAAAGTAAAAAAAGGAGGAGGGAGAGGAGGGGGAAGAGAAAAGGAGAGGGGGAGGAGGGAGGAGAGAAGAGGAGAGGGGGAGGAGGAAAAGGGGAGATGGACCCCAGCTTCGGATGAGGCTCATGTTTATCTACATGTACCAAACATGGCCGTTATCGTTATGTCGTGACCATATATGGTGCTTCCTGTTGCAGAGCTACAAGCAGCCGTCAGCGTTCATCGTTACCCAGCATCCTTTGCCCAACACAGTGAAGGACTTCTGGCGTCTGGTCCTCGACTACCACTGCACCTCCATCGTCATGCTGAACGGAGTCGACCCTGCACAGGTACACACACACACACACACACACACACACACACACACATACACACACCATACACACTGTTGTGTGAGTATTTCTTTACAAAGAACAAAAAAACAGAAACATTCAAATAATGAATCAAATTCTCTCTCTCTCTCTGCCTGTCTGTCTCTCTGCCTGTCTGTCTCTCTCTGCCTGTCTGTCTCTCCCTGTCTGTCTCTCTCCCTGTCTGTCTCTCTCTGTCTGTGTCTCTCCCTGTCTGTCTCTCTCTGTCTGTGTCTCTCCCTGTCTGTCTCTCTGCCTGTCTGTCTCTCCCTGTCTGTCTCTCTCCCTGTCTGTCTGTGTCTCTCCCTGTCTGTCTCTCTCTGTCTGTGTCTCTCCCTGTCTGTCTCTCTGTCTGTCTGTCCAGCTCTGTCCTCAGTACTGGCCAGAGAACGGTCTTCATCGTCTCGGTTCTCTGCAGGTTGAGTTTGTTTCTGCTGATCTGGAGGAAGACGTGATCAGCCGGATCTTCAGGATCTACAACACCGCCCGGGTACACACACACACACACACACACACACACACACACACACTCTCTCTCTCCCTCTTCAGTTTAGGTTTGTTTGATTTGAACCCCTCCCCCCCTTGTTACGATAAAGTTTGGGTTTGGGTGTGTTTGATTTTAACTCCTTCTCCTCCCTGTGTCAGACACAGTTTTTAGGTGTGTGTTGTGGGAGGGGTCAGTGTCCAAGGTCAGGGTGAGTTTGATTTGAATGCTGCGTTTGTGTGATGTGGGAAAAAGCGGATGAACCAAATCTCATCTCGTTACTACAACTTGGAGGCATTCAGGCGTTTAACTGGTTGAAATGGTTGGAAACACCCACATCCAAGATGGTGGTCGGCAGGTCCATGTTTGTGATGTTGCTTTTCATCATTGTGAGATGCATTACTATCAACCAGCATGTTTTCTAATCCTTGAAGACTTCGAAGAGCGAAGGAAATGAAGAGGGGAAGATAAACTATTAAAAACTGAATGTCAGGTTCTGTAGTGATGACGACTCTTCGTCTCAGATCACCGACGGTGCTGCATGTTTGCCGCGTTGTCCTTCACATTTGTGACATTTTGTTGTTACTTCCACAATCCAGAAGGTCAAGTGATAGATGATCGATGGGGTCTATAAAAAATCCCAATTACGACTAGGGTCGTTATGACATCACCGTCCTCCGACAGTGTCAGTGTTAGGGTGCGTTTCATTTCCTCCCTCTCAGGTCAGAGTGTGTTTGTTTCGAGCTCCCTGTCCTCCCTGTGTCCCCAGCCGCAGGACGGCTACCGCATGGTGCAGCAGTTCCAGTTCCTGGGCTGGCCGATGTACCGCGACACGCCCGCCTCCAAGCGCTCCTTCCTCAAACTGGTGCACCAGGTCGACAAGTGGCAGGAGGAGTACGACGGGGGGGAGGGCCGCACCGTGGTGCACTGTCTGTAAGAATACACGCACACGCACAGACCTAGTACTCTACTGTAGCAGTAACCCTCACGGCTCCTCTGGGCTCATTCATGGTGTTTTGACTCCATCTAGTGGCGACTCTGAGAACAACATGTTGATGTTTTGGTTACATCAGAATCAGAAACAGGTTTATTGCCAAATATGTTTTCACATACGAGGAATTTGTCTTGGTGATTGATGCATAACAATAAACAATAAACAATAAACATAGAAGAACAAAACAAGAATAAAAACAAGTACTGTAGAGGTAAAGGTCAGGAATACAATATAAAATAGAGAAATTCACGCTAAAATATATGAAAATATATAAGAAATAAGAAAATAATAATAATAACAATAGAATAAAAAGAATATGTGCCATATACATATGCAAGTGTATGTGCAAATTTGTCCATTAACGTGACCCATATAAGCAGGTGAGGATGATTTATGTTAATATAACATGTAGTGTCCATGGGGGGGTGGGGGGGTGTGGGGGTGGTCCATGTTAGCGGGGGACCCAGAGCTTGTTGAGGGGAGTGACTCGAAGAGTTTGTGTCCAAGGAGGGAGGGGTCGGCTATAATTCTACCTGCACACCTTAGGGTCCGAGATTATATTACATTATATTACATTATATTATATTATATTACATTATATTACATTATATTATATTACATAACATTATATTATATTATATTATATTATATTATATTAAATTATATTATATTATATTATATTATATTATATTACATTATATTATAGTACATTATATTATATTATATTACATTATATTATATTATATTATATTATATTACATTATATTATATTACATAACATATTATATTATATTATATTTTATTACATTATATTATATTACATTATATTATATTATATTATATTATATTATATTACATAACATTATATTATATTATATTTTATTACATTATATTATATTACATTATATTATATTACATTACATTACATACATACATATTATATTTTATTATATTATATTATATTATATTACATTATATTATATTATGTTATATTATATTTTATTATATTATATTACATTACATTATATTATATTATGTTATATTATATTATATTTTATTATATTATATTATATTACATTATATTATATTATATTATATTATGTTATATTATATTTTATTATATTATATTATATTACATTACATTACATTATATTATATTATATTTTATTATATTATATTATATTACATTACATTACATTACATTATATTATATTATGTTATATTATATTATATTATATTTTATTATATTACATTACATTACATTACATTACATTACATTATATTATATTATGTTATGTTATGTTATGTTATATTATATTTTATTATATTATATTATATTATATTATATTATATTATATTTCATTATATTATATTATATTTTATTACGTTACATTCCAGTCATTTAGATGCTTTCATCCAATAAGTAGGTAGGCAGGAAAACTTCTAGTCACTAGAAATCATAAGTGCATTTCCTTCCTAAAGTTTGGTCTTGCCTCTTATCTCGCCTCCTCTCCTCTCCTCCTCCCCTCCTCCTCTCCTCTCCTCTCCTCCTCCTCCTCCTCCTCTCCTCCTCAGTAATGGAGGAGGTCGTAGTGGTGTGTTCTGCAGCATCAGTATAGTTTGTGAGATGTTGCGTCAGCAGCGATGCGTTGATGTTTTCCACGCCGTCAAAACACTGAGGAACAACAAACCCAACATGGTGGATCTGCTGGTAACACACACACACACACACACACACACACACACACACACACACACACACACACACAGAAATACACAGTTATACTGTGTATACGGTTTTGATTTGTTACTGATACCCTCTCTCCCTGTCTCCCTCCCTGTCTCTCTCCTTGTCTCCCTCCCTGTCTCTCTCTCCCTGTCTCTCTCCTTGTCTCCCTCCCTGTCTCCCTCCCTCTCTCCCTGTCTCTCTCTCCCTGTCTCTCTCCTTGTCTCCCTCCCTGTCTCCCTCCCTGTCTCCCTCCCTCTCTCCCTGTCTCTCTCTCCCTGTCTCTCTCCCTGTCTCCCTCCCTCTCTCCCTGTCTCTCTCTCCCTGTCTCTCTCCTTGTCTCTCTCCCTGACTCTCTCCCTGTCTGTCTCTCTCTGTCTGTGTCTCTCCCTGTCTCTCTCCCTGTCTCTCTCCCTGTCTCTCTCCCTCCCTGTCTCCCTCCCTTCCTCTCTCTCCCTGTCTCTCTCTCTCTCCCTGTCTCTCTCCCTGTCTCCCTCCCTGTCTCCCCCCTGTCTCTCTCTCCCAACAGGAACAGTATAAGTTCTGTTATGAAGTGGCTCTGGAGTATCTCAACTCTGCTTAGCCTCAACAGGAAACACTCCTCCTCCTGCTCCTCCACTTCTCCTTCTCCTCCTACTCTTCCTCCTCCTTCTTCCCCCATTCTCCCCCTGCTGATGCTGCAAGGTTTCTGACAGGAGGAAGAGGAGAAGAGGACGTCAACTACTGACTGAAGGCAATGAGGAAGAGGAGGAGGACTGAAGAGATGAAATCAGGAACAGGGGGATGACGAAGAGGAAGAAGAGGAGGTTTTTGCACTGTCTTGTTTGGCTCTGAACTGATGACTGATAGCATGGACACACACACACACACACACACACACACACACACACACACTGTCAGCTAGCCTGAAGCCTAGTCCTTTCACTCCCCTATAATATACTACCCTGCTACACACACACACACACACACACACACACACTCACAGTGTGTTGCAGCACCACCAGTGGACTCACTACTTTGTGTTATTATTATCAGTATTGTCATCATGTTGTTTTGTTTTATTGAAAAAAAACAACCAAAACTTTGTTTCTTAAAATGACGACAGACGGAAAGAAAACAGCTGATTTGATATTAAGTTACATTACAAGTTACAAGTTACATTACAAGTTACAAGTTACAAGTTACATTACAAGTTACAAGTTACATTAAGACACAGGGAAGAAAACATCATGAATTCATGTTTTTCTAAAAAAAGACACCAGGGGCCAAATGTATAAAACTATATATATATATATAAAACTATATATATATATAGTTTTATATATATATAGTTTTATATATATATATATATATAAATATATAAAATATATATAAAAACTATATATATAAAACTATTTACTGTAGCAATCTGTCTTTTGGTCAGATGTATAAAACCACGTAACGTCTGTTCCCGACGTGTTTTGTCCTCATACATCTCAATCATCCTGAAATTGTGTGCACGTGCGTGAGCCTTCTGACCACGCCCACGAGCCTTCTGACCACGCCCACAATTTACTATAAATGGCTTCCAACACCCCCAACTGACTGGTTTACATATAAAGGGCCATTTAGTTTGAGGAGAAACGGTGGAAGCATTTAAGAAGCAATAGAAGAAGAAGAAATGCAATTTTACCGACTGTGAACTTGAAATAATGATTGATCAACTTGACAGAAGAAAACGTGTTTTATTATTATTATTATTATTATTATTATTTATATATTAAGCTCTGGAATTCCCAACAAAATGAAACAAGTTGAATGGCAGAAAGTAACCAAAGGAGGAGAGGAGAGGAGAGGAGAGAAGAGGAGAGGAGAGGAGAGGAGGAGAGAAGAGGAGAGGAGAGGAGGAGAGGAGGAGAAGGGACCCCAGCTCTCTGGATGAGGCTCATGTCTCATCCTGGACCAAACTGCCATTTATTGATATAAAGATCATTATAATATTATAAAGATCATTATAATATTATAAAGTGACAAACAGATTTACTCAGAACGAAATGAAGGCTTGTCACATCACTCTGTAATCATAGAAGGTTTATTAAACTAGATTACATCCTAACACAATGTAGTGAAAGAAAAAAGCTCTAAATAAAATGTCACCTAAATTCACACTTTTATTATCACAACATCTGATCTGACTCCAGATCAGTGTGAGACTGTATGGTACCATGGTGTGAAGATGAGTACCGGTACCACATTCTCACCACCGTGGACTTTATACATTTAAACCTGCGTGGAAAGTGGTGAAGTACACTTTATATGTTTATATGTGGTTTATACGTTTGGCCCCTGGTGTTTGTTTCTGTTGGTGGTTGTTTGCCTTGTGGTGACTGACTGGAGGTCAGCGTTTGACAGGAGGATATCTCTGGATCAAAGCTATAATAATGATATTGGTTATATAATAATAATAATAATAATAATAATAACATTTTAAATTAGATGAGTTTGTTTCCACCATGTGATTTCTCCTCCGATCAAACAGCCGCCAAGAGTCAGACGAACAAAGTCCTGATTCATCTGATTCATCTGATTCATCTGATTCACATGTCAGAGGATAGAATCGTCTGTGGCTTTAAATATTGAGAAGTGAACATCCTCACCGTTGTTTTGTTTCAGAGAGATATATATTGATATGTAGAGTTATACCGTCCGTCTGTCCATCCTCATCTGGTGTTTGATCCCTGCTGCTGCCGACGGTGACAAAAACAACGCCATACTGCGCGTTGAAAACATTTGCCAACATCATCTTCCACTTGAGTGAAAATCCATGTATATGTGCTCTGGTCATTTCTCAGTTCCCATGATGCCGTTGTGGCGGTTCTCCTCAACACTGATGCATGAGGCTGCTGTTCATAATGTACATAGGAGGAGAACCAAGCAGATCAATATTTATTCCTTCAGTCGTTCTTGGTGTTCATGTTGTTGTTGTTCTTGTGAAGCACAGAGAGAGAGACAATCATGATGGAGGCTCTCCCCGTTCCACCTCCAGGACCAGGTCTAGACCAGGTTCTTACTGCTCCACCTCCAGGACCAGGTCTAGACCAGGTTCTTACTGCTCCACCGGGAGAACTAGGGCTATATTAGGTTCTTACCGTTCCAGAACCAGAGCAGGTTCTCATTGTTCCACCATCAGAACCAGGTCTAGATCAGGTTCTTACCGTCCTAGAACCAGGGTTAGACCAGATTCTCACTGTTCCAGCTTCACAACCAGGCCTAGACCAGATTTTTAATATTCCAGAAGGGATTCAAAAATATTCTGGAGATGTTTTGACCCAAAACACTGTTAGAGAGCATCGCAGAGGAAACTCTGTCACCCCAGTGCAGTGTGTGGTTCTGGTTGGTCTAACCCTGGTGATGTATGGTTCTGGTTGGTCTAACCCTGGTGATGTATGGTTCTGGTTGGTCTAACCCTGGTGATGTGTGGTTCTGGTCGGTCTAGCCCTGGTGATGTCTGGTTCTGGTCGGTCTAACCCTGGTGATGTGTGGTTCTGGTGTTGACGAGGATGTGTTGTATTGGAAACCTTTTATTTATGTTGTATGATTCCAAACTACTTACAAATACAAACATATATACACACCTGGACTGCAGTCTGTCGTTCTTTCCCTGTCTGGTTGATTCCACAGTGGCAGCGTGTGCAGATTACATGTGATTGTGTTGAACCGTTGAAATGTTCAGAACGTGTTCAAAAAAAGTCATGAATACATTTAAAGGTGCATTAAATAATCTATTACCTTTATCCACGTCTATCGGAGACCAGTAGGAATAGATAGACCTTCTCTCCTCCTACAGTCTCTGATCTGAAGCTTAACCTCTGCTAACCTCTGTTGAGCTTCAGATCAGGACGTCACCCTGATGTTCTCCTGGAGGATCTCCTGATACAGTTTGAATGAATTGATCCCTCAGTGATCGAAGCCCTCCAGGCCCTGAGGCAGCAAACCTGCAGATCCTCAGCTGTTCCCTTTGGGCTCTTCGTCACCTCCTTGACCATTATGCAGTGTTCTTGTTGTGGTCTTTACTGGACGTCCACTCCTCGGGAGAGCATCAATGGACCTGAATCTTCTCCGTTGGTATCCAGTCTGTCTGACTGTAGACTGATGGAGGTCCAAGTCTTTGAAATGCTGTTGTAGCTTTTCCAGCCTGATGAGCCTCAACACTCTTCTCTGGAGGTCCTCTGAAGTTTCTTTTGAACGGAGCAGATTCCACTTCAACAGATCTCTTGTTCTGGAGAGCAGACTCTGTTGGCCTGATTGTCATCGTATTGATTGATCACCTGACTTCAATTACCCCCTTTCATAGAAGTCATGATCCTAGAGGTTCACTTACTTTTTCCAATCCAAGCTGTTAATGTTTGAACAATATGTTCAATAAAAACATGTTTTGTGTTACTTGTTGAATCACATTGTGTTCATCTGTTTTTATGAAGACCAGATTTTAGGAATGCAGGTAATTTAAAGGCTTTTTCTTGCAGCTGAATTATTGGCATTTTGTGATATGGGGCCCCTTTAATAAATTGCTAATATTTTTTTTGGATATAATTCATGTTAATGGGATATAGCATGATAGCAATGCATTGGAGTTGTGGCGTGATGCTAGAAGATCCAGTCAGGCAGAGAGAAATCCTGTTTGGACAGATCTGTGTCACCAAGACTCAACTCTCATCTTTTAGGCCTCTAGAAAGCTGGACATACACATGCCACATACATACATACATACAATACATAATTACATACAAGTGTAAACATAGAGAAACATGGAGGCGGTTTGTGATGCTGCACCAAGTCACAACCGCCAAAAAAGCTTCAGGTGCAGAGTTATGTCCTCAAATAGACATATAGACAATAATGATGATGTAAAGTTGGTTTGGGAAGAGGTTAGAAATATAGCCTGTGACCAACAAAGAAGAAAATATTTCAATATGATCAGAGGAAAGATGATAATAAAAAGAGAATTATATGACAGATCATACAGAATGTGTTCTTCTCTCTGTCTTATATTGATATTAAGATATTAACCCGTCACCATGTTGCAGCAGATACAGTAATTCAGTTACCACAAGTGTAGAGCTGAAATAGTTAGTTGTGCTTAACCTTAAACGAAAATAGAGTCCAAATTGTGTCCAAGAAGAAGCATTTCCACTGACAGGCTCAGATTGTTGATAGTGTTTAACCAGAAACAGAAGTCTCGCTCTGAAATCTCGCGAGCGAGTCTTTCGTTTTCTGGATGAACTCCTGGATAATGTTGTCAGACACTTCCAATAACAATCTGATCCTGTCAGTGGCAAAAACAACTTTTAGTGGACGTACTTTGATCAGCCCACTTGCCCCTGTGGATTACGTTGCAGCCATAGCAGCCTGTTTTGCGACTGCCGACTGAGGCGATCTACCGGAGCAATTCTAAAACTTTTTGTACCTATTTTATAAATGACGAATTTGTACAAATAGAGCCCAGGTTTAAAAATACCGGAATTCCCCTATAAAGGAAGGCAACACGCAAAGCAACATACAGGTGGGTGTTAGAGGTAGCAAGCATAGTATTAGGCACATATCAAATCAAATCAAATCACATTTATTTGTACAGCCCAACATGTGAAACAATAAATGATTAGTACACGACATCCCCCAAAAAAACCTTTTAGGGAAAAAATGGAAGAAACCTTGGGAGGGGCTACTCAGAGAGGGAGGGGCTACTCAGAGAGGGAGGGGCTACTCAGAGAGGGATCCCCCTACCAGGACGGTTGGGCTGCAATAGATGCCGAGTTTGGGCAAGCAGCGTATACACAATATATGAACGTTTATTTTGGTGGGACATCCAGATCTGATGGGGCATCACAGCAAACAGCAGCTCAGTCAGCATCGTCCTAGGAGGCGGGACCAACCAGACACCAACTCTGCTGAGCTGCAGCCTGGAACAGATAGGAGACTCACCCACACACACCCTGACAGCCTGGAACAGATAGGAGACTCACCCACACACACCCTGACAGCCTGGAACAGATAGGAGACTCACCCACACACACCCATACACACACTCTCACTCACACAGACAAACATGACCAATCAGTGGACAGGAGCAGCTAGACCAGGAGAATAGGGCATGTAGGCAGGATGCTAATATCCATCAGGACCCTGAGCTAGGATGAGCTAACTGGTCTAGCCTTACTCTGAGAAGAGACTGAGCCACTCCCTCAAGGCTGTTCAAATGACAGAGAGAATAAATGGGTTTTACTACTCGGTCGTCCTCAGACGAGCCCTCCAGCGGAGTTTCCAGTCATCTCTATCCTCCATGCATCTGGCTAGTTCGCCAGTATTTGCCGCCCTTGCATCTGTCTTCAGTATGTTCACGTACATCAGTGTGGGACGCCCTCTTGATCGATGCCCATGTGTTGGCTCCCACAGCACCAATTTGCTGGCTGGGAGCTCCTGATGTCTCAGGCAGTGACCGGCCAGCCTCATTCTCCTGACTGCTATTCTGTCACTCACCCTTGGTAACCCCCCATACAGATGCTTGTTGGTAACGTGCTCGTTCTGGTTGATGTTTAGTACTACTCGCAGCATTCTGGTGTAGCACCCATCCAGGGACTTCTGCAGGGTGGGCTTCAGGGTCTAGCATTCACAGCCATATAGGAGAACAGGACTCTACAGTCACCCAGAAGAAGCTGAGCTTCATATGTCGGGGGAGGTTGGAGTTCCACACACTGGCCATGCCGTTCAGAGCCTTCCATGCAAGTGCCTTCCTCACTTTAAGGTCTTGCTCTGACGAGTTGACCCATGAGCCCAGGTATTTGAAGTCATTGACTTCTTTCAGAGCAGTGCCTCCTGTTGGTGTTAGAGGTGGATGGTCCGGGAGGATGTTGTAGGTGATAACCTCGGTTTTCTTGGCATTAAGCCTAAGACCAACCTTGGCACACTCGGTCTCCACTCTGGTCAAGAGCTCCTGTGCCTGCTCCACATGGTCCGATAGCAGGCTGATGTCATCCGCATAGTCTAGATCTGTTAAAACTACAGCAGGGAGACGTCTAGACCTCCTAGGAGTAATAGTGAAGCCGAGTTCCTGCTCCCGTCCCCTGATGGCCTGCCTAAGTGCATAGTCCAGGACTATAATGAAGAGGAAGGGGGCGAGGGTGTCCCCTTGCAACACCCCCGCCAGGATGTCGAACTCCTCGCTGTTGCCATCTGGGGTCACCACCTTGGCTCTTGTACCCGTGTACATGGTCTCTATGGCCCGAATGCCTTTTTGAAATCAATAAAACACAGCACCGCTGTCAGGTTGTTCTTTTTCACCTCCTCGATGATCCTCCTTAAGGCCAAGATGTGGGCTACGGTGGTTCTCCCCCCTCGAAAACCATTTTTGTTCTTTCTCAGGTGGGGGTCGATGGCGCGCCATATCCGGTTTAGTATCATGCGGTTGTACATCTTAGCAATGATACATGTCAGACTGATGCCACGATAGTTGTCTGGTTTTGAGAGATCTCCAGATTTTGGCACTGGGATGATGTTAGAGAGAGACCACATATCAGGCTTGTTGTTTTCCATCAGCGCAAGGTTACAAATCTCCAGGATGATGTCATCAAGATCACAGTTCTTAAAGACCTCTGGGGGAATGCCGTCCGGTTTTAGTCTTGACTTACTGTAAAGACTTGGATAGAGCCTGCCTCTCTGACTGAGGCAGCAGACTGTTCCAGAGATAGGGAGCCGGTAAGAAAAGGCTCTGTTACCTGCAGGTTTCTTTTTGACTGCTGGGATAGACAGGTAGCCAGCGTCCTGAGATCTGAGGGCGCGTGGCGGTTTATAAGGTTTAATCAGATCTGATCAGTAGGACGATGCCATCCCATGTAATGATTTATATGTAAGTAAAAGCACCTTAAAGTCACACCTGGCCTGAATTGGTAGCCAGTGTAATGAGGACAGGATGGGAGTTATATGGTCGAATTTCCTAGTTTTGGTCAGGATTCTGGCAGCAGCATTCTGGACCAGTTGTAGTTTTTTAGTGCGCCCAGTAGCTAAGCCCGAGAAAAGGACATTGTAATAATCGATTCTGGATGATACAAAGGCATGTACTAAAACTTCTGTGTGGAGGAATTTCTAATGGAGTGATTTGTATCTAATTGAGCAATTATAAATGGAGTGATTTGTTATGGAGCCATATTTCTACATCATGTTATGGCAGCAGACACCCCAAGCTTAATACTGTTAATGGAATTGCCAATATTGTTAGTTTTACATTACATTATTACATTACAGTCTTTTATCCAAAGCAACTTCCAATAAGTGCATTCAACGTAGGCAAGAGAACTACTAGTCACCAGAAATCGTTTTTTTAAACAAATAAAACAAATATTATATTATTATTATATTATTAAAAATTATGAATTTATTATGAGTTTACACCTTCTGGTGTGTGTTGACATTGGTGGGAAAAGTATTATTGCGTGGCCAGAGTTAGTAATGCGTGGGAATGAGATAGTTCAGTCGTGGCCACAACTTTATTATTGCGGCCACAAGATAGGGAATCTGTTGTTTCGGCTACTGACAACACCGGGCGAGCTCCGTAGCATACTCAGTGGGATCACTCCATTAAATATATAGTCAAAGTCTAGCTGTTCAACAGATACAACAAAGAGTATTCTGTATTATGGTGTGTGGTATATCCTGATGAAAGAGTGCCTTATGGACATTTAAAGGCTAAAAGTAAATTTAAACCCAAAGGCAAAATGTCTTACATGGATATTAATATATGCTGTAAAAATCACATTATGCAAATAAACCCCAAAAAACAACCATTATATTTTCATTTTCATTGCTGTACTTTTTATTACTGTTGTCAGTAGCGTAAACAACAGATTCCGTATCTTGTGGCCACGCAATAATAAAGTTGTGGCCACTCAATAATATTTTTCCCACCAGTGTCACCAGGGGGGCTCGTACGGAAAATAACTAATAAACAGGATTTAGTTTTGATCCACCGCAATTCAGTTGAAACCAAGAAGAAAAAGAACAAGAAGAAAAAAAGACGTGTGACGGACCTCCAGACCAGTAGGTGGCGATAGTGAGCTAACACAGAGCGCCACACCAGCTGGCATTAAATGGATGTATGTGCTGTGAAAAGGACATTTGGCAGAAACTAACTGTATGTTTTGTCCTGAAGATTCCTTCTGACATGCATCCGTTTCACTGCGGTACTTTACATTATTAAAAAAACAACAACGTTGCAACACGTTTTCAATTAGGCCTTTATTTTGAAGGTACTGCCCGGATGTTCTGTGGCTTATTCTTGCGGACTTGACACCGGCGCTCAGAATACTGCGCTTCCGTTGTGGCCTTTGAAAGATATTTACTAAAAAGTTTAGCTTGTAATAATCTTCTGCGCCAGTAGAAGCTCATCCGAGGACCAAGTCAACCGAGTTGTCTGCGGGTCTGGATTAAACCTTCTCTCTCTCGGGTAATTTAATGCTTCTGCTTTTGGAAATGTTAGCTAGCGGTGCTAAAGTTAGCCTCTCCACCGCAGCGCTGTTACCAAAACTTTCCATGTCAACAAACCGAAAACGAGAAGACATGAATTATTACCGCTGTAGTGAGACGGGTAGCATGCAGCTAAAACACTGATGTTACTGCAGTACTACTACGGTGACAGCAGAGGAGATCACTATGAGATCACTATGAGATCACTACGAGATCACTACGGAAGTCAACGTTTTTCTTTTTTTTAAATAGAAATAATAAATGACAGAAACAGACAGGCTGAGTGGTATTATGGGATGAGAACTATCAGTCAGATGACTTTGTTAGTGCAGCAAAAACTACAGAGTCTGAGAGGCCACACTGGATGACTAACTACTAACTAACTACTAGCTAACTACTAAGTACTAGCTAACTAACATCAGCCTACTGTGTGTTCAGTGTGTTTTCTGTTGGTAACAGGATTACATCAGATTTCATCCCATAAAGCCAGAATTGAGTCATGCTGTCTAGCCAGGTCTCTAGGGTTCTCTAGGTTCTCTAGGGTTTCCAGGGTCTCTAGGGTTCTCTAGGGTATCCAGGGTATCCAGGGTCTCTAGGGTATCCAGGGTCTTCAGGGTTCTCTAGGGTATCCAGGGTCTTCAGGGTCTCCAGTTTTTCCAGGGTTCTCTAGGGTATCCAGGGTCTCCAGTTTTTCCAGGGTTCTCTAGGGTCTTCAGGGTCTCCAGTTTTTCCAGGGTTCTCTAGGGTCTCCAGGGTCTTCAGGGTCTCCAGTTTTTCCAGGGTTCTCTAGGGTCTTCAGGGTCTCCAGTTTTTCCAGGGTTCTCTAGGGTCTCCAGGGTCTTCAGGGTCTCCAGTTTTTCCAGGGTCTCCAGGGTCTTTAGGGTATCCAGGGTCTAGGGTTTCCAGGGTCTCCAGGGTCTCTAGGGTATCCAGGGTCTCCAGGGTCTTCAGGGTCTCTAGGGTATCCAGGGTCTCCAGGGTCTCCAGGGTCTCTAGGGTATCCAGGGTCTCCAGGGTCTTCAGGGTCTCTAGGGTGACATGGATTCTGCCGGTGTCGTTCACTGTTCTGGCTCACCAGTGAAACATGTGGATGTGTCCTCAGTTTGTGTAACGAGTGATGCACAGGTCGACATTGGTCATGAAATTGTGCCATATGTCTCAGGAAAGTCTCAGGAAAGTCTCAGGAAAGTCTCAGGAAAGTCTTGGACTTTGATTAACAAAAAGCGTAGGAACCATTATTGCGATTTAAAAGCTGAAACTCAACCCGTCTTCTGTTGGTGTCCAGGTCCTGGTGAACGATGGCGTCTGGACTTGTAGCGCCCCCTGGAGGAGAGCTCTGTGTTTTCCTATTGAGAGACGAAGAGGAGGAGGAGGAGGAGGAGGAGAGGAGGAGGGAGGTGGGCTGCCAGTGGGAGAGTCCTGAGAGTCCAGAGGAGAGGAGAGGAGGGGAGGAGAGGAGGGAGGTGGGCTGTCAGAGCGAGGCAGCAGAGAGGAGAGATGCTGCCGTCCAGGTCGACCTGCCGAGTCAGCAGCTGAGCTGGAGCCCAGCAGGTGGGGGGGCGGGGCTACATCCTCTATGACCTCTTCCTGTTTCCTGTCACCTGTCAGGAGGCGGAATGCAGATGAAAAGTAGTTTTGATATTTATTTGAAATATTAACAAAAGATCATGTGAGATTTTTGTTCACATACTGTTAAAGTTAAAACGCCAACGATGAGTCAGCGTGTTCGGACTGTAGACACACTGACCCAGGAATACTGCAGGTCACACCTCGTACACAGGGATGTCCTATTGGCTGTCACTGTGTGGCGGACATGACGCGCCTGCCTGTCTGTCTCTAACAGCCTGTCTGTCTCCTGTCCAGGTTCCTCCAGTTTGTTGTTGCAGTGTTTTGGCGTCAGGCCAGACGGACCAGACGGGGGCGCTCTGCTGCAGCACTGCACCAACAGCACATCCAAACCAGCCGTCAGACGCCACCCGGCTGTCCTCCAGTCCTCCGTCAAACGCACCCGACGTCTCCTCCCCCCCGCCCGGCAGAGCTCCTGTTGCGGGCTCCAGTCGGGAACACAGCGGGAGCGCAGGAGAGGCGGACCCAACGCACCCAGAACCTCGCCGCCGGCACCCTCCACCAAACGCACCCCATCTCTGCTCCGCACCGTCCGCCTGCCGCACATCCCTCTCTACAGGCTGCCCCTCCATCCTCCACACCAGTTACCTGTCTCTCCATCCACGTCTCGCCAGCCCACCAGCAGCCCTCCAGCTGAGGAAGAGGAGGGTGAGGAGGAAGCAGCAAGCGATCCAACCTGGAATCCGCCAGATGGAGGTGAGTGTAGATGATCGTCCCTCGAGGAGCCCTCGAGCAAGGCACTGTACCCCAAACTGCCCAGGTCAGCTCCCAGTAGAACCAGTAGAGACTGTGGTTGTACTGGTCAGCTCCCAGTAGAACCAATAGAGACTGTGGTTGTACAGGTCAGGGTCTCTGCTGAGTGGATCATCTCATCCTTCAGAGTAATGAACAGGTCTATTGTATAATATTATCATAATCTTACAATTTGTACCAGCTGACCAGAAAAGATGAGGTCAGTTGGGATGAGGTCAGTTGGGGCATCAGATCAGTCAAATGTGTTAATCTGTTGGTAAACGTTCCCTCTGTCTCCTTCAGATTCTGATGCTCTCCAGTCTCCTTCCATCCTTGAGGAAGATCCCATCCACCAGGAAGACCACCAGGAAGACCACCAGGGACCGGAGACCGAACCGCCCGAGACCTCCATCTGCGACGTCTGCGGAAAAGTCATGAAATGCAAATCCAGTCTGGCCCGGCACTCCTTCATCCACACGGGGGAGAAGCCGTTCGCCTGCCACCTTTGTGAGCTGCGATTCAACCGCCGCGATAACCTGCAGCACCACCTGAAGCGCCTCCACCCCAACGGAGTGACCAGAGTCGAGAAACGCCGGTCCGACGGCCGGGCCTGGCTCTGCGAAGTGTGCGGCAAAACCTTCAATTGCAGGTCAAGACTGAAAACACACGAGATCATCCATTCAGGAGTCAAGCCCCACCCCTGTGACCTCTGCCCCAAGGCCTACATGAGGACCAACGACCTGGAGCATCACAAGAAGATTGTCCACATCGACGGGACCGGCAGGCCTCCCAAGCAAAGCTCGCTGCTGTGTGACTTATGTGGCAAGGAGTTTAAATGCAGATCCCAGCTGGCGGTTCACTTCCAAAACCACACTGGGGAAAGGCCTCACCTGTGTGACCTCTGTGGCCGCAGATTCAGCCGGCCCTACCAGCTCAAACGCCACAAGATCCTCGTCCACATGACCAGGGTGAAGGGAGGAGACACGCCCCTGCTGGACTCGCCCTTCGTCTGTACAGTGTGCGGGCGGCGGCTGAAATCTCACGCTCTCCTGACCGCCCATTCCCGCATCCACACTGGCGACAAGCCTCACCGCTGCACCATCTGTTTGTGTAGCTTCCAGCGGGCCACGCGCCTCAAACAGCACCAGATCGTCGTGCACCTTAAGGTAAAACCGGACGAGGCGCCGCAGACGGTCTGCCGCAGAAAGGACCCGGCCATGCCCAGAGTGTTTGCATGCCAGGTTTGCAGCAGGGCTTTTAAGTTCAAATCGTTGCTGGCCAGTCACTCATTGATCCACACAGGAGTCAAACCTCACGCCTGCGAGTTCTGCAACCGCAGCTTCAGACGCCTCAGCCACCTGAAGAGGCACAGGGAGGTGGTTCACGCCAATGGGTCCAAGGCCCTGGAGAGTTTTGTCTGCAAGGTCTGTGGAAAAGACAAGAAATGCAAGTCCAACCTGGAAAGACACACCATCATCCACACGGGGGAAAAGCCGTATGCCTGCGACCTCTGTGCTGCGACGTTCAACCGCCGTGGAAACCTGCAGCAGCATGTTAAGCGCATGCATGGTGTGGGGAGTTGGCCCGCTGAGGAAGACACGCCCTGTGTTTTCGATGTAGCCGAGGATGATGAGCTAGTTTCAACTCTGGTATCCGCCGTCTCGTTCAAACGGGAGGAAAGCCTTGGGTCTGTGGATTCTGGAGCTTTTGACCCCACGGCCTCCAACGACACAGACTAGTGAACAGACTAGTGAACAGACTAGTGAACTAGTGAACAGACTAGTGAAACTGGGCGGAAGCTGCCTGCCGTTTGTAAACCTTGAAGCAAAAGTCAAAGGCATCAGCATATTGACATGAGCATTGATGAGCATCCAAAGAGGTTTCTCGTCTAGCCCTTGGTCTTTCTTCTCTTTTGTACCTGCACCTCCAAGTTTCTGTCTTTTTCTAAATAAATGTGATTATTTAGTTGAGATTTTTTTGTCCAACTGAATCTGGCAGTTTGCGGACTATGTCTTTGACTTTTTACTCAATCTGAAAGTTATTCCATGCAGTCATCAGAGCAAAACGTCATTCTTCATTCCTGTTGTAAATTCTGGCCAAATCCCCAAACCTCCAGGTTCCTGTTTCTCAGAACTTCATCACTGTGTAAACAACTTAAAATAATCCTTTTCTACAAATCATGTCTGTTCTTTACTGAGCAGTAACTAATTAAAAAATGTAAGTGAAAGTATTATTGTGACAAACTATGAACGTAGTTGTGAACTCCCACAATCCTCCACAATTCCTGTGTTTTCCAGGCCTGGAAAAGTTATGGAAAATAGATCATGGTCATATAGTTTTGAAACATCATGTAAACATGTTGCTGATCTTTTCCTCCAACCAGTGAAATGTTGAATGTTTCAGCTTGGCTGCTCCACCGCCAACAAACTGACAAACCTTCTATCCAAAACCGTGAGAAACCCTGAGGCTGAATATGAACTGGGTCCAACCAACATGGACTAGGATGACATTATTGACAGTTCAGTTTCTCCCTGAAGGAGTAAACAAATCTAACATCAAATCTAACAATAAAAGGAGGGTTTGACTGAGAATGTGATTCCCCTTGAAAGATCTTGAGTCTTCCTGTCTTCCTGTCTTGCATTTCGGGCGATGGTGTCTTCATGTAGAGGATCCCAAAAGCATCTGACAAGGATTTAAAACATCCTGATAAATGTAAAAATAACAGACTTCAGTCCCTCGCCTACAATTCCTCACCCGTCTGTAACTTGATCCACCATGATGGACTTAAAATCAACCAGTAGTACTGACAGTTTTAATAAAATAGTTTTCAAATGATATATTAGAATTTTATATATCATTTACATTTAGGGTGGCGCTGCAGCACAACAGAAAGACCTTGATCAGAAACAAGGCCTTCCTCTGCCAGAGGGTGGCGCTGCAGCACAACAGAAAGAGACTCCAGAGTCCAGACAGCTCCAGGACCTCGGACACCAAAGTCATTTCAGCACAATGCTCATATTTCAGAAACATCCAGACCAGCCGTTCCCACCCATAAAACACCCACTAACCTGTAGGATGTTACAGCCAGACAAAGAGTGATCACATGGCAAGATGAGTCAACATGACACAACAGTGAAAGTCCAATCTCTTATTCTACCTTTTGTGTCCTGGACACTAATGGGCTCTTTCTAACACTAAAATGAGACTGAAGGCTTTTCCTCCTGTTTCTGTTTATAGATAGATCGATGCTTTATTGATTCTTATGTGTGGAATAAGATTCACTACTTCATTTGGTGCTGATGAATCGTGAAAAGCCACTTTTCAATTCAGTGTCCATCCAATATCTGGAGGATTATGGGAGGATCCAGTTGAAGCCTCAACAACCTTTACTTCCTTTAATGAATTACACTCTGCTGCTCAGCTCTGGGCAGCACAGTGATAATATTGCTGTCGTCAGTAATGGGCAGTGTAACTGTTTCCACTTCAGTAATAATACTACAGTTACCTATCAGAGATAAGCCGATCTCCTGGATTCGATACGTCACACACTTGGATTAAAGTAAACGTTTACATTCAGCGGCTGGAAGTAATCCCATTACTTTAACTATAACAGGTAGTGAAACATATGCTGCAGTATTTGGTTCTCAGTCACAGAGGACCACAGGTGAGGTGACAGGAAAGTAATATAATGAGTATTGTAACAGATTACTTCTCACACTAAGTAAAGGGGAATATATGAAAGGGACCCGTCCCCAACTACAGACCTGTGTGTGTGTGTGTGTGTGTGTGTGTCATCAAAAAATCTACAATCCTGAATCACACCAAGCATTTATTAACGAGATCAAAGACAAACAGAGGAAATAAACATTTGTATGGTTCCTCCTTGGCCTGTGAACATGAAATACACAGACACACTCACACACACACACACACACACACACACACACACACACACACACACACACACACACACACACACACACACACACATCCTCATTACACTGAACAGTAACACAGGAACTGTAAACCCTCCACCACATGAACCAAACAGACTAGAACAGTTTGACATACAGAGTGAGTATTGATCTATGGACATGGTCTAGAAACACTACCCTGACCCTTCCTCTTCTAGAAACACTACCCTGACCCTTCCTCTTCAAGAAACACTACCCTGACCCTTCCTCTTGAAGAAACACTACCCTGACCCTTCCTCTTCAAGAAACACTACCCTGACCCTTCCTCTTCAGGAAACACTACCCTGACCCTTCCTCTTCAAGAAACACTACCCTGACCCTTCCTCTTCTAGAAACACTACCCTGACCCTTCCTCTTCAAGAAACACTACCCTGACCCTTCCTCTTGAAGAAACACTACCCTGACCCTTCCTCTTCTAGAAACACTACCCTGACCCTTCCTCTTCAGGAAACACTACCCTGACCCTTCCTCTTCAAGAGACACTACCCTGACCCTTCCTCTTCAGGAAACACTACCCTGACCCTTCCTCTTGAAGAAACACTACCCTGACCCTTCCTCTTCAAGAAACACTACCCTGACCCTTCCTCTTCAAGAAACACTACCCTGACCCTTCCTCTTAGCTCTTGCCTATTTGTGGTCAATTATTTGTCTGAGCTCTTGTTTATTGGCTCTTGTTTATTTGATACACTTATTTGTCTCATTTGTTTAAGAAAAGTAGGTAGCTAACTTATTGATCTTCTACATCAGCACTGGTTCTGCTTTTAGTTGCTTGTTTAGGAAGGAAATGCACTTCTGATTTCTGGTGACTAGTAGTTCTCTACCTATGTTGAATGCACTTATTGTAAGTCACTTTGGATAAAAGCGTCTGCTAAATGACTGTAATGTAATGTAATATAGGAACCAGGAACCAGGAACCTAGAACGAGACCAGAAACCAGGAACGAGGCCAGGAACCAGGAACCAGGAACCAGGAACCAGGAACTAGGAACCAGGAACCAGGAACCAGGAACTAGACGTCAGAATTGAAGAAACACGTCTTCTAACTGAACCAGAAAACACTGAAACATGACGACACAATCTCAGTTTCATGTTTCCTTCGCTCTTCTGAACCACCGATGCTTTTTATTTCTGAAGAAATGAAGAAATCAATCAGTCCAACTGATCAGGTTTGAAGGCCCAGACTGCCAATATTCAATATCTATAAAATCTGACGTGTTTGGACGTGTTATTACCAGGAACCAGGAACCAGGAACCAGACCAGGAACCAGGAACCAGGAACCAGACCAGGAACCAGGAACCAGGAACCAGGAACTAGGAACCAGGAACCAGGAACCAGACCAGGAACCAGACCTGGGGGCTGTTCCACAAAGCAGGCTTAGAAAAGCGGCGATTAACCTCGCAAGCCTGGTTTGAATTAACCTAACAAACCAATCGGGGCTAAAGCGATTCCACGAAGCCCAAGTCAAGCTACCGTGATCAGGCTAAACCGAGCCAGGCTCAAGCAATCCAGGTAATTGCGCGTGCACATTTATACACAGTTTATTTAAGCAGCCCGAGAGGTCGATCATGGATCTGATCGATTCATCATGGCGAAAAATGACGGTAAAGACAGAGCCGCAATGTTCACCGCCACTGAACAGCGACTTTTAGTGGAGGTCTATGGAGAATTCAGCCATATTACAATGAAAAGGGAAATATGATTGCCATAAATAAAGGGAGAGAGAAAGATTGGCAACGAATTGCTGCTAGATTGAATGCGTAAGTAATTGTTGAATAAAAAACGAACAAATTGTATAGACCTTATTAAATATCATGTGTTCCAACAATATTAAAGAACTGAAAAGCTAAAAATATTATAAATGAAGCCATGCCATATATGAAACCTCAAGACTGTAAATGTACTATCTATCGCCATAAATGATGTAGTAAAGACTATACATATAACGTATATAACATTTCATCTTACTACATTACAGTCATCGTACTGTACTGGACCCTATATGGGGATCGAACTCACAACCTTAAGACTGAGAGTCTCATGCTCTACTGACTGAGCTGTTCGGGCTGGTTCTTACTTTTATTATATTTTTATGAAATCGGTTGTTTCCATCCTGGAAATTGATCGGTTGAAAGCATGTTCTACAGTGACTGTAAATCCCATACAGAAACAGTGAATGCGTCTCCTAGCAACCGTGGAAACATCTTGACATATATTCAAGATACTTTATTATTTCAATGAATTTGTTAAATAAAAATTATTTAGAAAATAAAATAATATTGTGTCATCAAATAATTATTTCTATAAGTTGTAACCGTTTTCTAAAAGCAATATGGCACTTGCGGTCTCGCTGGACACTCATGGTTAAATGGGGTTGCCTAGCAACGCTCTGAACCGTGACTGTATCCCCGATACAGCCTACATCATTTTATATTTTTTATTTTATATTAACGTTACATTTTATGTCTGATAGTGTAGGTCTAGGGTAATAGTGTTGAACATTAGGATGGCGGAACCTTGTTTGAAAATCATTGCGTTTCAGTCGGATCAGTGTTACAGGAGTACCGATTAAGCTTCAACTGTGGTTCAGCCTGATATCTAGCCTGCCCCGAGGCTAGTTTGGAAGCATAAGTTGCCACAGCAACTTGAACTATGCTGAGCTTGCTTTGTGGAACCGAATAAACCTGAAAATGAGCCAGACTAAGTGAAATAAGCCTGGATAAGTGGTAAGCTCGCTTCGTGGAACACCCCTCAGGAACCAGGCCAGGAACCAGGAACCAGGAACCAGGAACTAGGAACTAGGAACTAGGAACCAGGAACTAGGAAACAGGAACCAGGCCAGGGACTAGGAACCAGGAACCAGACCAGGAACCAGGAACCAGGAACCAGGAACCAGGAACCAGGAACCAGGAACTAGGAACCAGGAACCAGGCCAGGAACCAGACCAGGAACCAGGAACCAGGAACTAGGAACCAGACCAGGAACCAGGAACCAGGAACTAGAATTGAAGAAACACGTCTTCTAACTGAACCAGAAAACACTGAAACACGACGACACAATCTCAGTTTCATGTTTCCTTCGCTCTTCTGAATCACCAATGCTTTTTATTTCTGAAGAAATGAATCAATCAGTCCAACTGATTGGGTTTGAAGGTCCAGACTGCCAAGATTCAATATCTATGAAATCTGACGTGTTTGGATAATAATAATGTAATAAATGTAAATCACTTAGTCAAAGTGCTTCTGATGAGGAAACAGAAGCACTGAAGAACTGTGTGTGTGTGTGTGTGTGTCATCACAAAATCTACAATCCTGAATCACACCAAGCATTTATTAACGAGATCAAAGACAAACAGAGGAAATAAACATTTTTATGGTTCCTCCTTGGCCTGTGAACATGAAATACACAGACACACTCACACACACACTCACACACACACACACACACACACACACACACACACACACATCCTCATTACACTGAACAGTAACACAGGAACTGTAAACCCTCCACCACATGAACCAAACAGACTAGAACAGTTTGACATACAGAGTGAGTATTGATCTATGGACATGGTCTGATATTGTCTTTTATTAAAATTGATCTGGTCCAGTCTGATGTGATATGATGTGGTTTGATTGATTACATATTGATTGTACAATTTATCAATAATACTGAACCTGAACTGATTCTGATGAGACATTTTAATAAATATGTTTATTCATATTAGCAATAGTAGCAGCAGATTTTTATTTAGCGTTTAAATTTAGTTTCAGAGGCTTTTTAATAAAGATCTGGAGGAAAAATTGAACACTTGAAATACAATATAATCAGCTATCAGAGGCTTCAGTCCAAAAGTGTGGATGTCTTCCTTCAAAAAGCCAGAGTGGAACCCAAGCGTGCACATTTGGTTGGTGAGTGAAGCGTTCAAGGGACCTTGGAACTGGCAGGTTTCTCAATGAGCTCTACAGAAAAAATGTTACATTTTGTCACATTTTGCAGCCGCAGTGGGAAGGAAAATGTGTTTGATGTAACATGAACATGACGGTCTGAGCTGTCCTGTATTGTACAGAACACTGTGCTGATTGGCTGGTGGTACTAGAGGTTCCGCCCTTCCCCCTGCTCCAAATGTAAGATGATTGGTCTTCTCCAGTAAAGTAAACTTTCTTAATCACAAACCGACCGTGTTCAAATTGACCGGTTTCAGGAATACAACTTTAGTAAAACAACAAATAATCAGATTTTACTGTAAACAGGAAACAAGAACCAATCAGAACCAGACCAGGAACCAGACCAGGAACCAGGAACCAGGAACCAGACCAGGAACCAGGAACCAGGAACCAGGAACTAGGAACCAGACCAGGAACCAGGAACCAGGAACCAGACCAGGAACCAGGAACTAGGAACCAGACCAGGAACCAGGAACCAGGAACCAGGAACCAGGCCAGGAACCAGGAACCAGGAACTAGGAACCAGACCAGGAACCAGGACCAGGAACCAGACCAGGAACCAGGAACC
>JAXDDX010000101.1:1297500-1347500 GCA_034670405.1 Hoplostethus atlanticus
AGTAGTAGTGGTAGTATTAGTGGTAGTAGTAGTCATAGTAGTAGAAGTTGTAGTGGTAGTAGTAGTAGAAGTTGTAGTAGTAGTAGTAGTAGTAGTAGTAGTAGTGGTAGTAGTAGTCATAGTAGTAGAAGTTGTAGTGGTAGTAGTAGTAGTAGAAGTTGTAGTAGTAGTAGTAGTGGTAGTAGTAGTAGTAGTATATTTATATTACAGTACATATTATGGCACATAGAATGAAAGTTCTACAACACAAGTTAGTTTCTGTCCTGGAGGGGTTGCTGGGATTTGTAGTTTTTGTAGTTCAGTTGTTTTCAGTCCTACCTTCTACTGAGCATCTGAACGCAACACGTCCCAGAAGCCACCAGGATGAGCAGCAGCAGGGGGATTGTGGGAATGATGACATACACCAGCAGCATGCCTAGAGACACAGACAGCTTCCTTAGAGCGAGAGACAGCTTCCTAGTGAGACAGACAGCTTCCTTATAGAGAGAGAGACAGCATGCCTGGAGAGAGAGACAGCTTCCTTAGAGAGAGTGACAGCATGCCTAGAGTGACAGACAGCTTCCTTAGAGAGAGAGACAGCTTCCTTAGACAGAGACAGCATGCCTAGAGAGACAGACAGTTTCCTTAGAGAGAGAGAAACAGCAGGCCTAGAGAGAGAGACAGCTTCTTTAGACAGAGAGACAGCATGGCTGGAGAGAGAGACAGCTTCCTTAGAGAGAGATACAGCATGCCTAGAGAGACAGACAGCTTCCTTAGAGAGAGAGACAGCAGGCCTAGAGAGAGAGACAGCTTCCTTAGACAGAGAGACAGCATGCCTAGAGAGACAGACAGCTTCCTTAAAGAGAGAGAGATAGCATGCCTAGATAGAGAGACAGCATGTCTTAGAGAGAGAGACAGCATGCCTAGAGAGACAGACAGCTTCCTTAGAGAGAGAGAGACAGCATGCCTAGATAGAGAGACAGCATGCCTTAGAGAGAGAGACAGCATGCCTAGAGAGAGAGACAGCTTCCTGAGAGAGAGAGCGACAGCATGCCTAGAGAGACAGACAGCTTCCTTAGAGAGAGAGACAGCAGGTCTAGAGAGAGAGACAGCTTCCTTAGACAGAGAGACAGCATGCCTAGAGAGACAGACAGCTTCATTAGAGAGAGAGAGAGACAGCATGCCTAGATAGAGAGACAGCATGCCTTAGAGAGAGAGACAGCATGCCTAGAGAGAGAGACAGCTTCCTTAGACAGAGAGACAGCATGTCTAGAGAGACAGACAGCTTCCTTAGAGAGGGAGAGACAGCAGGCCTAGAGAGAGAGACAGCTTCTTTAGACAGAGAGACAGCATGGCTGGAGAGAGAGACAGCTTCCTTAGAGAGAGATACAGCATGCCTAGAGAGAGAGACAGCTTCCTTAGAGAGAGAGAGACAGCATGCCTAGAGAGAGAGACAGCTTCTTTAGACAGAGAGACAGCTTCCTTAGAGAGAGATACAGCATGCCTAGAGAGAGAGACAGCTTCCTTAGAGAGAGAGACAGCAGGCCTAGAGAGAGAGACAGCTTCCTTAGACAGAGAGACAGCATGCCTAGAGAGACAGACAGCTTCCAAGAGAGAGAGACAGCATGCAGAGACAGTTTCCTTAGACAGAGAGACAGCTTGTGATTGTTACGTCGCCGGTTCAAATCCTGAGATGTCTGAGAGAGGGAAGTGAACACAACACAGCTACACAGCTAGTTAGGTATCTAGTTAGGTAGTGTTAGGTAGTTGGTTGGTTAGTTAGCTGGTTGGTTAGTTAGGTAGTTGACTGGTTAGTTAGTTAGCTGGTTGGTTGGTTAGTTAGGTAGTTGGTTTCTTAGTTATGTAGCTGGTTGGTTAGTTAGATAGCTGGTTGGTTAGTTAGGTAGTTGACTGGTTAGTTAGGTAGTTGACTGGTTAGTTAGTTAGCTGGTTGGTTGGTTGGTTAGTTAGGTAGTTGACTGGTTAGTTAGTTAGCTGGTTGGTTGGTTAGTTAGGTAGTTGGTTTCTTAGTTATGTAGCTGGTTGGTTAGTTAGATAGCTGGTTGGTTAGTTAGGTAGTTGACTGGTTAGTTAGGTAGTTGGCTGGTTACTTAGGTAGTTGACTGGTTAGTTAGGTAGTTGGTTAGTTAGTTAGGTCATTGGTTGGTTAGTTTGATAGTTAACTACCTGAGGTTCCAGCCATGATAACATGTGGAGGATTCTCTTCTCCTCCAGGCTGTTGGACCGGTTCGCTTTCTGCTGTCGCTTCTGGAGAGAACAACACAACCTGTCACACACACAACTACACACACACATATACAATTACACACACAACTACACACACACACACACAGACACACACACAATTACACACAACTACACACACACACAACTACACATACATAAGTTTATAATATTCAGAAAACTTCAGTACTATCTCATGATTAGTTTTAATGCTGTGACCATATAAGGAAGTTCCTCCTCACCTGTGCCACGCCCTCCTGGTCTGTCACCCTCGTCCACAAGATGGCTCTCTGAAAGAGGTAAAGAAGGGCTGCTAGTTAATATTACCTGGTTTGTATACAGGTAAAGAAAGACTGCTAGTTAATATTACCAGGTTCATTTACAGGTAAAGAAATACTACTAGTTAATATTACCTGGTTTGTATACAGGTAAAGAAAGGCTACTAGTTAATATTACCTGGTTCATTTACAGGTAAAGAAATACTATTAGTTAATATTACCTGGTTTGTATACAGGTAAAGAAAGGCTACTAGTTAATATTACCAGGTTAATTTACAGGTAAATAAATATTACTAGTTAATATTACCTGGTTTGTATACAGGTAAAGAAAGGCTACTAGTTAATATTACCTGGTTTGTATACAGGTAAAGAAAGGCTACTAGTTAATATTACCTGGTTCATTTACAGGTAAAGAAATACTACTAGTTAATATTACCTGGTTTGTATACAGGTAAAGAAAGGCTACTAGTTAATATTACCAGGTTCATTTACAGGTAAATAAATACTACTAGTTAATATTCCCTGGTTTGTATACAGGTAAAGAAAGGCTACTAGTTAATATTACCTGGTTCATTTACAGGTAAAGAAATACTACTAGTTAATATTACCTGGTTTGTATACAGGTAAATCAATACTACTAGTTAATATTACCAGGTTCATTTACAGGTAAAGAAATACTACTAGTTAATATTACCTGGTTTGTATACAGGTAAATAAAGGCTACTAGTTAATATTACCTGGTCATATACAGGTAAAGAAAGGCTACTAGTTAATATTACCTGGTTCATTTACAGGTAAATAAAGGCTACTAGTTAATATTACCTGGTTCATATTTGCAGATGAAGTTGTGTTTCATGTTACAGCGGTCGTCGTTCCATTGGTAGAGATAAGCCCCGCCCAAACCAGGAGGTGCAGTCGGCTGATGGTACATCACTACGCAGGCCTCTCCTCCGCAAGACGGCTCATCAAAATACCAGTTCCTACAACACACACACACACACACACACACACACACACACACACACACACACACACACACATACATACACACACAGGCTAGAACCACCCCCAACATGGCCTCACGCTACAAGCTACATCACCTGACAGCCTCTACTGAAGTCCTCAAAACAGAATCCATTCACTGTCATTGTAAAAATGCCCACTGGAGCTTTTACACCATTTTTAGTGAAGCATCATTGAATACAGTTTACGGACCTGAAGGAGGCCGGGCTGCCGTCGGTCCAGTGGTATAGCTCTGGACAGGAAGTGAAGGTGTTGCTGTGTTCCAGATAGTTCTGGTCTCCACCGTCCACCCGAGTCAAACCGATCCAGAAGTCACCGTCTGCTATTCCTCCTCCCCCCGAACCTCCAACCGCTCCTGAACGCAACTCCTGGACGAGGAAGAGGAAGAAGATGAGGAGGAGAGAGAGGAAGAAACAGAGAGAAGAGGAGGTCAAATGTCACCTCTCTCACCTGCAGTAGGTTTTCTATGTCTCTCTGCTCAGCTGGACTCTCGATACTGAGCAGCGATCCTCTGTCCATCTCACAGGCCTTATCCGCTTCCCTGAATGCAACACGACTCGACACGTCACGAAAATATGCAATCTTATAGCAAGGCTGCTTCGGACCGCCTATACACACCGTCTGACCTGAGAGAGAGAGAGAGAGAGACAGAAAGAGACAGAGAGAGAGGGAGAGAGAGAGAGAGAGAGAGAGACAGAAAGAGACGGAGAGGGAGACAGAAAGAGATGGAGAGAGAGAGAGAGAGAGAGAGAGAGAGACAGAAAGAGACAGAGAGAGAGGGAGAGAGAGAGAGAGAGAGACAGAAAGAGACGGAGAGGGAGACAGAAAGAGACGGAGAGAGAGAGAGAGAGAGAGAGAGAGAGACAGAAAGAGACAGAGAGAGAGGGAGAGAGAGAGACAGAAAGAGACAGAGAGAGAGGGAGAGAGAGAGAGAGAGAGACAGAAAGAGACGGAGAGGGAGACAGAAAGAGACGGAGAGAGAGAGAGAGAGAGAGAGAGAGAGAGAGAGAGAAAGAGACGGAGAGAGAGGGAGAGAGAGAGAGAGAGAGACAGAAAGAGACGGAGAGGGAGACAGAAAGAGACGGAGAGAGAGAGAGAGAGAGAGAGAGAGAGAGAGAAAGAGACAGAGAGAGAGACAGAAAGAGACGGAGAGAGAGAGAGAGAGAAAGAGATGGAGAGAGAGAGAGAGAGAGAGAGAGAGAGACAGAAAGAGACGGAGAGAGAGAGAGAGACAGAAAGAGACGGAGAGGGAGACAGAAAGAGACAGAGAGAGAGAGAGAGAGAGAGAATTTTAGTTTAAAAGCCCTTTATTAACCCACTGCAGCACAGAAACTACATTTCAACCCATACCTAAAAACTTAATGACAAACCAACTAACAATCAATCACCTAACAATTCCATGTATTTTAAAATACATGGAATAAACAAAATCAAAAACCAAAGGACAAGGAGCCACCATCCTGCAAAGTCCCCTGATCCTGGATCTGGTTCTTGGCCACACCCAAAAGAAAATGAAGCAGCCCCTGAGTCTGCTTCCTCCGAGAAGCACACCTTGGGCTGAAAATAAACAGCCGAAAGAAAAACACCTCTCCTGAAGCCACAAACCCTGTAGCCAATCGGGGAACCCCCCTAACAGTGAACAAGCCCTCCCCAGTACCAGAACCCAGCAGGGGTACCATCCTCCACTGGAGGTCTGGCCTGTCCAGGGACCAGCAGCCCTTCTGGACCAAAACACTCAGTCCACCTCGACGCCTTCATCCCTGCCAGAGAGCGTTTATTGTGAAATAGGTGTGTGGTATGGTACGGAGAATTAGCTAGCAAGGTGGAAAAGATGCTTTTCATTTCATTGTGACTTTAAACTCCATCAACATCCAAGGAGGAAGACGTCCCAGTACTGGACACTCTGAATGATTGACAGGTGAGGATGTGGTGAGGTATTGAGGTACTGACCTACTGAGGTATTGAGGTATTGAGGTACTGAGGTATTGAGGTACTGAGGTACTGAGGTATTGAGGTACTGAGGTACTGAGGTACTGAGGAACTGAGGTACTGATGTACTGATGTACTGAGGTATTGAGGTACTGATATACTGAGGTATTGAGGTACTGAGGTACTGAGGTACTGAGGTATTGATGTACTGATGTACTGATAAACTGAGGTACTGAGGTACTGAGGTATACAAACTGTTTATTTGGATTTTAATTTAGCATTAATATTATAATAATGTTTTATTTACATTTACAGCATGAAGCAATAACATGAACATAATGTAATGAATCTGACCCAACACACACGCACACGCACACACACACACACACACATAGTTGGCTGCAGGCCAGAGCGATGCAGTCACTCTGATTCCAATAAAACATCAACTAACAGAGTCCCACACACACTCTCTCTCTCACACACACTCAAACACACACACACACACACACACTCAAACACACACACACACCATGGCCAGTGTTCCTAGCGATAGATGGCTGGTGAAGCCAAGAGAGAGAGTGTGTGTATGTGTGTGTCTGTGTCCGTGTGTATGTGTGTGTGTGTGTGTGGTTCAATATGTCATATGTGTGTGTGTGTGTGTGTGTGTGTGTGTGAGGCTGTTTTAACCAGCCTCTGTGTATTAATCACTAGAACTATTCACTGGGGGATCTTTAAGAACACACACACACACACACACACACACACACACACACACACACACAGCAGCTACTTTAGGTGATTAGCTGGATTCTCTTCTGCACCATCATCACTTTACTCGGTAAAAGCCACTAAAGCCTCTCTATATAATGTCTACCTTGATCTCTCTCTCTCTCTCTCTATATATATATATATATATATATGTCTACCTCAATCTCTCTCTCTCTATATAATGTCTACCTCGATCACTCTCTCTCGATATATATGTCTACCTCGATCACTCTCTCTCTCTATATATATGTCTACCTCGATCTCTCTCTCTCTCTCTATATAATGTCTACCTCGATCGCTCTCTCTATATATATATGTCTACCTCGATCTCTCTCTATATAATGTCTACCTCGATCTCTCTCTCTCTATATATATGTCTACCGCAATCTCTCTCTATATATGTCTACCTCGATCGCTCTCTCTTTATATATATTATGTCTACCTCGATCTCTCTCTCTCTATATATATAATGTCTACCTCAATCTCTCTCTCTATATAATGTCTACCTCAATCACTCTCTCTCTATATATATGTCTACCTCGATCACTCTCTCTCTCTATATATATGTCTACCTCGATCTCTCTCTCTCTCTCTATATAATGTCTACCTCGATCGCTCTCTCTATATATATAATGTCTACCTCGATCTCTCTCTATATAATGTCTACCTCGATCTCTCTCTCTATATATATATAATGTCTACCGCAATCTTTCTCTCTCTATATAATGTCTACCTCGATCGCTCTCTCTATATATATATAATGTCTACCTCGATCGCTCTCTCTCTATATATATTATGTCTACCTCGATCTCTCTCTATATATATAATGTCTACCTCAATCTCTCTCTCTCTCTATGTATAATGTCTACCTCTCTCTTCATCTCTCCTCTCAGATTAGTTTAGAATAGAATTAGATCAGATTAGATCAGATCAGATCACAACAGAGTCAAACTACATTAGATTTGAATGGATCATATCATATCATATTACATTGATTAGATCAGATCAGATCAGATCAGATCAGAAAATAAACATGGAAAAACACTGATTTCATTCATGTCAATCATTTATGTATTGTTACATTACATAAAATCTATTGTTATCTTCATTTTTTGCCCTTAAACCAACTGTTGTTTTAAAATTTGCTAATAAATACATAACCATTAAACATGGACTAGTATTACTAGTAATAATAATAATAATAATAATAATATAGAAAAAATATAGAATTAAAAATTCAGAATTGGGGTTTATCATCCAGTTGATGATACACTGAAGCTGATGGCATCACATCCCTGAAACTGAAACTACTTTCTAGATTTGTATTTTATATATAAATAAATATCATCTACATGTGAAAACTGTTGGCGCATGACGTTTATATGGATGTATACTTAGTTTTGAATCATAAAGATATTCATATGAAAAACATTTGAACCTTCATATTGCAGATTAGATTCAGAGAAGAGAAAAGAGAGTTGAGAGAAGACGACATAAAAATAGAATAAAATATAGAATATAGAATGAACACCACCAATACTAACATACTACCATACTAACAATATGTGAGACAATTTTAAATGTTTCTAGTTTATTTAGTTGCTAACAACTTACCACTGACCACCCGCGTTCCGTCTCCCCTGGCGACTGTCACCATGACGACCCCCAGGACCCGCAGCATCACCGCATAAAATGACATATTGAACCACAAAAAAACACCTATGAGGTTATTATCGAAATTTTAAAAAAAACATTACATATATTCTCGAAAATATCAACTCCTTTTCTCAAAGCTTCATGGTTGATTCATTCAACTGAAAAAAATTCTCTCTCTCTTCTTTCTCTCAAGTTTCTGCAATGGTCATCATTGTTGTTTTTCCTTCTTTCTTTCTTTCTTTCTTTCTTTCCGTTTTGTTTCTGTTCACTCCAGTGTGAAGGGAGAGAGAATGTGTTTCCTTCTGCAAGCGCTGCTCAAATGATGGACTCTCTCTCGTCCTCCCCTCTCTCTCTCGCTCTCTCTCTCTTTCACACACACACACACACACACACACACCTCCCCCTCCTCTTTCTCTCTGCAAGTGCTGGTCAAACGATTGATCTTCTCTCTCTCTGATCGATCGTCCCTACTGAGTCCCAGATGTAACCTCGTATTTCATTAAGCCCTGGGGGGCCACACACACACACACACACACACACACACACACTGACACACACACACACACACGGCAGTTATTTCCACACATTTGTTCTTCAGATCTCACTTTAATTCACTTACTGATAGATAGAGACTTGGGGGGGGGGGGGGTAAAAATGGAGAAAGCAAAAAAGAGAGAAAGAAATAACAAAGAAATGAAACACAAAAAAAGAGAAATTAAATGAAAATGAAATGAAAAAGAGACAGTGAGCTGGAAAGTGGAGAACTGGCCGTGTTGTAACATAGCTGCCATAGCCGACATGGCTGACAACAGTGTTGCTATTTGACCTGGAAATAACAAGCGTAGCATCAACCATACGCCGTGCTTCAAGTCCATATTTGGTTTTATTTCTCAGTGGTCCGACTTCACGGCCGAGGAATTCACTTCAATCACAAACTCACACATAGATAGGAAACCATCCCAGAGGAGAGCAGAGCAACTGGATTGATCCATAATGTTAGCTAATGTTAGCATAATGAGATTATTAAATCTTGATCAAAGTTTGATATTGAAATAACAAGATATTTAGTATTTAGTCTTTAGTATTAATAATATAGTAGTTATTCTTTAGACAGTCTTAGTGTAGGCAGTCAAACTGTCTGTGCTAGCTGTGTCTGCTAGTTAGCGTTAGCATTTAGCTGGTTAAAATCGATACTGGTAAAATTAGTTGATGGCTGCAGTTTACACAATTAGACCGAGTTGGTTTGTGGAGGAAGAGGAGAGGAAGAGGAGGAATAGAAAGGAAGAGAGAGAGAGATAGTTGGAAGTGAAGCCAAGCAAAGCAGCTGACACACACACACACACACCAAAGCCAGAAACATCATTAACGTGATCAGTGTCTGGTCATCATCATCATCATCATCATCATCATCATTCTAGTCAAGCTAAAACAGCCGTTGACTTTGATACTTGGATCACAGTCCTACAGCTGTCTCTCTCTCTGCCTGTCTCTCTCTCTGTCTGTCTCTCTGTCTCTCTCTTTCTGTCTCTCTCTCTCTGTCTGTCTCTCCCTCTCTCTCTCTCTGTCTGTCTCTCTCTCTGTCTGTCTCTCTGTCTCTCTCTTTCTGTCTCTCTCTCTCTGTCTGTCTCTCCCTCTCTCTCTCTCTGTCTGTCTCTCCTTCTGTCTGTCTGTCTCTCTCTCTTTCTGTCTCTCTCTCTCTCGGTCTCTCTCTGTCTGTCTCTCTCTCTCTCTGCCTGTCTCTCTCTTTCTGTCTCTCTCTTTCTGTCTCTCTCTCTCTGTGTCTCCATCATTTATCTATCTTCTATTAAGACTCAACTGAAATTTCATTTGTATGAATGTATATTTAACTGATAACTTGTCATTGCTTTCATTATGCTGTAGCGGTTAATTCAGTAGTTGCAGTAGTATTCATTTGTTTCTTGAGAATCCAATATGAGTGGTCTTAACGAGCCCTGGTCCTTAACGAGCTCTGGTCCTTAACGAGCCCTGGTCCTTAACGAGCTCTGGTCCTTAACAAGCTCTGGTTTGAGAGAGGTTAGATCATTTAAACTGTTCAGAGGCAGTTTTGTGTTTTCTCAACTTATCATGTCCTGTATCATCATGTTCTGTCTCATCATATCTTGTCTCATCATGTTTTATCTTGTCTCATCATGTCCTGTTTCTTCATGTCCTGTCTTATCATGTCTTGTCTCATCATTTCCTATCTCATCATGTCTTGTCTTATCATGTCTTGACTTATCATGTCTTGTCTCATCATGTTTCATCTGGTCTTATCATCTTATCGTGTCCTGTTTCGTCTCATCTTGTCTTGTTTTATCTTGAACAATAAAGTGAAACTTGGTGATACAAGTTTTCTCAATGCCACTGCTGACATCATTAAGGATATTTATGGAAGATATTTTGAAAAACGATGCATACACAGCAAGTAATACATATAATACAGGTCTTTTAAATCATTTATGCCCAAGAGAAAATGTGTGTGGCGATGTGACAAAACCATTTTATTATTCCTCTGACAGGGAATGGAAATCAATAGAAGCCTGAGCTGGGTTCAGTTCTACTCACTAGACTCTATTGACTGGGTGCGTCCATGCATATTGTCCCTGAACACAGCACAGTAATCATTCACTCCCTATTACATCCCATAATGATCTTTGCACACAGGGAATAGAAGTCCAACCCTGGCAGTTACACATCTATTCTATTCTACTTGACAACATCATTTTAAACTGTAGGAATAGCTTGTTTCCTGTATGAACTCGAGGTCACAAAAGATATTTTCTCAAATATTAAAAAAAAAGTGGTTGTAAATTGTTCTTCCTGCTCCAGTAATCACAAATATATTCATTAAAGGGTTATTCCGGTATTTTTAAACCTGGGCAAAAGGTACAAAAAGTTTTGGAATCGCTCCGGTAGATCGCCTCAGCCGGCAACCGCGAAACGGGCTGCTATGGCTGCAACGTAATCTGTTGGGGCAAGTGGGCCGATCAAAGTACGTCCACTAAAAGTTGTTTTTGCCACTGACAGGATCAGATTGTTATTGGTGTCTGACAACATTAGGAAAGGATCCTACAGATATAGACCTTTGGTTAACCAGAAACAGAAGTCTCACTCAAGGAGAAGTCTCGCTCTGAAATCTGAAAGATGAGGTGAGTTGTTGCATGAAGAGGTTAAACAGAGGTTTGTGATTTCCTCACTAACTGAAGTAGGAGTAGATGATGAGTAGATGACGCAGGTTGAGGGGAAGTCAATGCATTTAAAACGTCAGTAAATTACAACACCATCACAGACTGATGAGATCCGACAGGAAGAGGATCTGAGGGGAGTTTTTCTTTAAGGTTCATACAAGTTCCTGTCTCATCATGTTCTATCTCATCATGTCCTGTCTCATCATGTCCTTTCTATTATATCTTGTCTCATCATGTCCTGTCTCACCATGTCCTGTCTCATCATATCCTTTCTATCATATCTTGTCTCACCATGTCCTGTCTCATCATGTCCTTTCTATCATATCTTGTCTCATCATGTCATGTCTCACCATGTCCTGTCTCATCATATTTTATCTCATCATGTCCTTTCTATCATATCTTGTCTCATCATGTCCTGTCTCACCATGTCCTGTCTCATCATATTTTGTCTCATCATGTCTTTTCTCATCATATCTTGTCTCATCATGTCCTGTCTCATCATGTCTTTTCTTATCATATCTTGTCTCATCATGTCCTGTCTCATCATGTCCTTTCTTATATTTTGTCTCATCATGTCCTTTCTTATATCTTGTCTCATCATGTTCTGTCTCATCATGTCCTGTCTCACCATGTCCTGTCTCATCATATCTTGTCTCATCATGTCCTGTCTCATCATGTCCTTTCTTATATCTTGTCTCATCATGTCCTGTCTCATCATGTCCTTTCTTATATCTTGTCTCATCATGTCTTGTCTCATCATGTCTTGTCTCATCATGTTCTGTCTCATCATATCTTGTCTCATCATGTCTTGTCTCATCATGTCCTGTCTCATCATGTCTTTTCTTATCATATCTTGTCTCATCATGTCTTGTCTCATCATGTTCTGTCTCATCATATCTTGTCTCATCATGTCCTGTCTCATCATGTATTTTCTTATCATATCTTGTCTCATCATATCTTGTCTCATCATGTCTTGTCTCATCATGTCCTGTCTCATCATGTCTTTTCTTATCATATCTTGTCTCATCATGTCTTGTCTCATCATGTCCTGTCTCATCATGTCCTTTCTATCATATCTTGTCTCATCATATCTTGTCTCACCATGTCCTGTCTCATCATGTCCTGTCTCATCATGTCCTTTCTATCATATCTTGTCTCATCATGTCCTGTCTCACCATGTCCTGTCTCATCATATTTTGTCTCATCATGTCCTTTCTATCATATCTTGTCTCATCATGTCCTGTCTCACCATGTCCTGTCTCATCATATTTTGTCTCATCATGTCTTTTCTTATCATATCTTGTCTCATCATGTTCTGTCTCATCATGTCCTGTCTTACCATGTCCTCTCTCATCATATCCTTTCTTATATCTTGTCTCATCATGTCTTGTCTCATCATATCTTGTCTCATCATGTTCTGTCTCATCATATCTTGTCTCATCATGTCCTGTCTCATCATGTCCTTTCTTATATCTTGTCTCATCATGTCCTGTCTCATCATGTCCTTTCATATATCTTGTCTCATCATGTCTTGTCTCATCATATCTTGTCTCATCATGTTCTGTCTCATCATGTCTTGTCTCATCATGTCCTTTCTTATATCTTGTCTCATCATGTTCTGTCTCATCATGTCCTGTCTCATCATATCCTTTCTTATATCTTGTCTCATCATGTCTTGTCTCATCATATCTTGTCTCATCATGTTCTGTCTCATCATATCTTGTCTCATCATGTCCTGTCTCACCATGTTCTGTCTCATCATATCTTGTCTCATCATGTCCTGTCTCATCATGTCCTTTCTTATATCTTGTCTCATCATGTCTTGTCTCATCATATCTTGTCTCATCATGTTCTGTCTCATCATATCTTGTCTCATCATGTCTTGTCTTATCATGTCTTGTCTCATCATGTCTTGTCTCATCATGTTCTGTATCATCATGTCTTTTCTTATCATATCTTGTTTCATTATGTCTTGTCTCATCATATCTTGTCTCATCATGTTCTGTCTCATCATGTCTTGTCTCATCATGTCCTGTATCATCATGTCTTTTCTCATCATATCTTGTCTCATCATGTCCTGTCTCATCATGTCCTTTCTATTATATCTTGTCTCATCATGTCCTGTCTCATCATGTCTTTTCATATCATATCTTGTCTCATCACATCTTGTCTCATCATGTCCTGTCTCATCATGTCTTTTCTTATCATATCTTGTCTCATCATGTCTTGTCTCATCATGTCCTGTCTCATCATGTCTTTTCTTATATCTTGTCTCATCATGTCCTGTCTCATCATGTCCTTTCTATCATATCTTGTCTCACCATGTCCTGTCTCATCATGTCTTTTCTTATCATATCTTGTCTCATCATGTCCTGTCTCATCATGTCCTTTCTTATATCTTGTCTCATCATGTTCTGTCTCATCACGTCCTGTCTCACCATGTCCTGTCTCATCATATCCTTTCTTATATCTTGTCCCATCATGTCTTGTCTCATCATATCTTGTCTCATCATGTCCTGTGTCATCATGTTCTTTCTTATATCTTGTCTCATCATGTCCTGTCTCATCATGTACTTTCGTATATCTTGTCTCATCATGTTCTGTTTCATCATGTCTTGTCTCATCATATCCTTTCTTATATCTTGTCTCATCATGTTCTGTCTCATCATGTCCTGTCTCACCATGTCCTGTCTCATCATATCCTTTCTTATATCTTGTCTCATCATGTCTTGTCTCATCATATCTTGTCTCATCATGTTTTGTCTCATCATATCTTGTCTCATCATGTCCTGTCTCATCATGTCCTTTCTTATATCTTGTCTCATCATGTCCTTTCTTATATCTTGTCTCATCATGTCTTGTCTCATCATATCTTGTCTCATCATGTTCTGTCTCACCATGTCTTGTCTCATCATGTCCTGTCTCATCATGTTCTGTCTCATCATGTCTTGTCTCATCATGTTGTCTCATCATGTCTTGTCTCATCATGCCCTGTCTCAACATGTCTTGTTTCATCATGTCCTGTCTCATCATGTCCTGTCTCATCATGTCCTGTCTCATCATGTTCTGTCTCATCATGTCTTGTCTCATCATGTCCTGTCTCATCATGTTCTGTCTCATCATGTCCTTTCTTATCATATCTTGTCTCATCATGTCCTTTCTTATCATATATTGTCTCATCATATCCTGTCTCATCATGTCCTTTCTTATCATATATTGTCTCATCATATCCTGTCTCATCATGTCCTTTCTTATATCTTGTCTCATCATGTTCTGTCTCATCATGTCTTGTCTCATCATGTCCTGTCTCATTATGTCTTGTCTCATCATATCTTGTCTCATCATGTCCTGTCTCACCATGTCCTGTCTCATCATATCTTGTCTCATCATGTCCTGTCTCATCATGTCCTTTCTTATATCTTGTCTCATCATGTCTTGTCTCATCATATCTTGTCTCATCATGTTCTGTTTCATCATATCTTGTCTCATCATGTCTTGTCTTATCATGTCTTGTCTCATCATGTCTTGTCTCATCATGTTCTGTATCATCATGTCTTTTCTTATCATATCTTGTCTCATTATGTCTTGTCTCATCATATCTTGTCTCATCATGTTCTGTCTCATCATGTCTTGTCTCATCATGTCTTGTCTCATCATGTCCTGTATCATCATGTCTTTTCTCATCATATCTTGTCTCATCATGTCCTGTCTCATCATGTCCTGTCTCATCATGTCCTTTCTATTATATCTTGTCTCATCATGTCCTGTCTCATCATGTCTTTTCATATCATATCTTGTCTCATCACATCTTGTCTCATCATGTCCTGTCTCATCATGTCTTTTCTTATCATATCTTGTCTCATCATGTCTTGTCTCATCATGTCCTGTCTCATCATGTCTTTTCTTATATCTTGTCTCATCATGTCCTGTCTCATCATGTCCTTTCTATCATATCTTGTCTCACCATGTCCTGTCTCATCATGTCTTTTCTTATCATATCTTGTCTCATCATGTCCTGTCTCATCATGTCCTTTCTTATATCTTGTCTCATCATGTTCTGTCTCATCACGTCCTGTCTCACCATGTCCTGTCTCATCATATCCTTTCTTATATCTTGTCCCATCATGTCTTGTCTCATCATATCTTGTCTCATCATGTCCTGTGTCATCATGTTCTTTCTTATATCTTGTCTCATCATGTCCTGTCTCATCATGTACTTTCGTATATCTTGTCTCATCATGTTCTGTTTCATCATGTCTTGTCTCATCATATCCTTTCTTATATCTTGTCTCATCATGTTCTGTCTCATCATGTCCTGTCTCACCATGTCCTGTCTCATCATATCCTTTCTTATATCTTGTCTCATCATGTCTTGTCTCATCATATCTTGTCTCATCATGTTCTGTCTCATCATATCTTGTCTCATCATGTCCTGTCTCATCATGTCCTTTCTTATATCTTGTCTCATCATGTCCTTTCTTATATCTTGTCTCATCATGTCTTGTCTCATCATATCTTGTCTCATCATGTTCTGTCTCACCATGTCTTGTCTCATCATGTCCTGTCTCATCATGTTCTGTCTCATCATGTCTTGTCTCATCATGTCTGTCTCATCATGTCTTGTCTCATCATGCCCTGTCTCAACATGCCTTGTTTCATCATGTCCTGTCTCATCATGTCCTGTCTCATCATGTCCTGTCTCATCATGTCCTGTCTCATCATGTTCTGTCTCATCATGTCTTGTCTCATCATGTCCTGTCTCATCATGTTCTGTCTCATCATGTCCTTTCTTATCATATCTTGTCTCATCATGTCCTTTCTTATCATATATTGTCTCATCATATCCTGTCTCATCATGTCCTTTCTTATCATATATTGTCTCATCATATCCTGTCTCATCATGTCCTTTCTTATATCTTGTCTCATCATGTTCTGTCTCATCATGTCTTGTCTCATCATGTCCTGTCTCATTATGTCTTGTCTCATCATATCTTGTCTCATCATGTCCTGTCTCACCATGTCCTGTCTCATCATATCTTGTCTCATCATGTCCTGTCTCATCATGTCCTTTCTTATATCTTGTCTCATCATGTCTTGTCTCATCATATCTTGTCTCATCATGTTCTGTTTCATCATGTCTTGTCTCATCATGTCTTGTCTCATCATGTTCTGTATCATCATGTCTTTTCTTATCATATCTTGTCTCATTATGTCTTGTCTCATCATATCTTGTCTCATCATGTTCTGTCTCATCATGTCTTGTCTCATCATGTCTTGTCTCATCATGTCCTGTATCATCATGTCTTTTCTCATCATATCTTGTCTCATCATGTCCTGTCTCATCATGTCCTGTCTCATCATGTCCTTTCTATTATATCTTGTCTCATCATGTCCTGTCTCATCATGTCTTTTCATATCATATCTTGTCTCATCACATCTTGTCTCATCATGTCCTGTCTCATCATGTCTTTTCTTATCATATCTTGTCTCATCATGTCTTGTCTCATCATGTCCTGTCTCATCATGTCTTTTCTTATATCTTGTCTCATCATGTCCTGTCTCATCATGTCCTTTCTATCATATCTTGTCTCATCATGTCCTGTCTCATCATGTCTTTTCTTATCATATCTTGTCTCATCATGTCCTGTCTCATCATGTCCTTTCTTATATCTTGTCTCATCATGTCCTGTCTCACCATGTCCTGTCTCATCATATCCTTTCTTATATCTTGTCTCATCATGTCTTGTCTCATCATATCTTGTCTCATCATGTCCTGTGTCATCATGTTCTTTCTTATATCTTGTCTCATCATGTCCTGTCTCATCATGTCCTTTCGTATATCTTGTCTCATCATGTTCTGTCTCATCATGTCTTGTCTCATCATATCCTTTCTTATATCTTGTCTCATCATGTTCTGTCTCATCATGTCCTGTCTCACCATGTCCTGTCTCATCATATCCTTTCTTATATCTTGTCTCATCATGTCTTGTCTCATCATATCTTGTCTCATCATGTTCTGTCTCATCATATCTTGTCTCATCATGTCCTGTCTCATCATGTCCTTTCTTATATCTTGTCTCATCATGTCCTTTCTTATATCTTGTCTCATCATGTCTTGTCTCATCATATCTTGTCTCATCATGTTCTGTCTCACCATGTCTTGTCTCATCATGTCCTGTCTCATCATGTCCTGTATCATCATGTCTTTTCTCATCATATCTTGTCTCATCATGTCCTGTCTCATCATGTCCTGTCTCATCATGTCCTTTCTATTATATCTTGTCTCATCATGTCCTGTCTCATCATGTCTTTTCATATCATATCTTGTCTCATCACATCTTGTCTCATCATGTCCTGTCTCATCATGTCTTTTCTTATCATATCTTGTCTCATCATGTCCTGTCTCATCATGTCTTTTCTTATATCTTGTCTCATCATGTCCTGTCTCATCATGTCCTTTCTATCATATCTTGTCTCATCATGTCCTGTCTCATCATGTCTTTTCTTATCATATCTTGTCTCATCATGTCCTGTCTCATCATGTCCTTTCTTATATCTTGTCTCATCATGTCCTGTCTCACCATGTCCTGTCTCATCATATCCTTTCTTATATCTTGTCTCATCATGTCTTGTCTCATCATATCTTGTCTCATCATGTCCTGTCTCATCATATCCTTTCTTATATCTTGTCTCATCATGTCTTGTCTCATCATGTCCTGTCTCACCATGTCCTGTCTCATCATATCCTTTCTTATATCTTGTCTCATCATGTCTTGTCTCATCATATCTTGTCTCATCATGTCCTGTCTCATCATGTCCTTTCTTATCCTATCTTGTCTCATCATGTCCTGTCTCATCATGTTCTGTCTCATCATGTCTTGTCTCATCATGTCCTGTCTCATCATGTTCTGTCTCATCATGTCTTGTCTCATCATGTCCTGTCTCATCATGTCCTTTCTTATCCTATCTTGTCTCATCATGTCCTGTCTCATCATGTCTTGTCTCATCATGTCCTGTCTCATCATGTCCTTTCTTATCCTATCTTGTCTCATCATGTCCTGTCTCATCATGTCTTTTCTTATATCTTGTCTCATCATGTCCTGTCTCATCATGTCCTTTCTATCATATCTTGTCTCACCATGTCCTGTCTCATCATGTCTTTTCTTATCATATCTTGTCTCATCATGTCCTCTCTCATCATGTCCTTTCTTATATCTTGTCTCATCATGTTCTGTCTCATCATGTCCTGTCTCACCATGTCCTGTCTCATCATATCCTTTCTTATATCTTGTCTCATCATGTCTTGTCTCATCATATCTTGTCTCATCATGTTCTGTCTCATCATATCTTGTCTCATCATGTCCTGTGTCATCATGTTCTTTCTTATATCTTGTCTCATCATGTCCTGTCATCATGTCCTTTCGTATATCTTGTCTCATCATGTTCTGTCTCATCATGTCTTGTCTCATCATGTCCTTTCTTATATCTTGTCTCATCATGTTCTGTCTCATCATGTCCTGTCTCACCATGTCCTGTCTCATCATATCCTTTCTTATATCTTGTCTCATCATGTCTTGTCTCATCATATCTTGTCTCATGTTCTGTCTCATCATATCTTGTCTCATCATGTCCTGTCTCATCATGTCCTTTCTTATATCTTGTCTCATCATGTCCTTTCTCATATCTTGTCTCATCATGTCTTGTCTCATCATATCTTGTCTCATCATGTTCTGTCTCACCATGTCTTGTCTCATCATGTCCTGTCTCATCATGTTCTGTCTCATCATGTCTTGTCTCATCATGTTGTCTCATCATGTCTTGTCTCATCATGCCCTGTCTCAACATGTCTTGTTTCATCATGTCCTGTCTCATCATGTCCTGTCTCATCATGTTCTGTCTCATCATGTCTTGTCTCATCATGTCCTGTCTCATCATGTTCTGTCTCATCATGTCCTTTCTTATCATATCTTGTCTCATCATGTCCTTTCTTATCATATATTGTCTCATCATATCCTGTCTCATCATGTCCTTTCTTATCATATATTGTCTCATCATATCCTGTCTCATCATGTCCTTTCTTATATCTTGTCTCATCATGTTCTGTCTCATCATGTCCTGTCTCATCATGTTCTGTCTCATCATGTCTTGTCTCATCATGTCCTGTCTCATCATGTTCTGTCTCATGTCTTGTCTCATCATGTCCTGTCTCATCATGTCTTGTCTCATCATGTCCTGTCTCATCATGTCCTTTCTTATCCTATCTTGTCTCATCATGTCCTGTCTCATCATGCCCTTTCTTATATCTTGTCTCATCATGTCTTGTCTCATCATATCTTGTCTCATCATGTCCTGTCTCATCATGTTCTGTCTCATCATGTCCTGTCTCATCATGTCTTGTCTCATCATGTCAGGGGAGCTTTCCTTTAAGGTTCCTCCAAGTTCCTCTGAATGTCGTTGAGATTCTCTAGAACTTGGTTTGAGTCCATCTGTGGTCAATCGACCTGATTGACCTGATTGATTAGAAACTCATCTGTCAATTAGCTGCCAGAGATGACAGAGCAGGTCAGAGCAGAAACTCTACATGAAGTCCAAGGACCTGTTAGGATCAGAGAAGATCTGGAAGGAGTTCACCAGATCCCAGCAGCTCCACCATCAGACTCTTCTAGAGCTGGTCGTCACCAAACTGCCCAACCAGCTAGGAGATCTGTCAGAGCTCTGGTTGGTCAGAGATGATGTGACAGAACTACAGAGCTCTATGCTGAGGTAGAGATCTTAGCCTGGAGTTTGGAAAAAGGCAGTGAAAGACTCTTGAGATGGAGGATGAGAAAGTCCTGAAGCCCAGCCAAGGTCCAGCCTTGAAACCCGTTGGAAGTCAGTGGAATGTAATTAAGATACCTGACATCGGTATCTGACAAGTTGACAGCTTTCTTTTCTTGTTCTTCTTCTCTCTGTCTCATAATGCTAATAATCATTCTCTCTCTTGTAGGAAATTATATAGTTGGCCGAGGTAAGATTGCCTAACACTAAAATACAATACACTAAAGGCCGTCTGGTTGCCTCTAGTCAATTGAAAATTAGCACAAGAGACATGGTGTTCACAGGTCTAGAGAAAGGTGAGACAGATTCAGGTTCAAACCAACTCAAGTAACATGGGGACGACAGACAGGCAGAGTGGGATGTGTTGGGGAAGAAAGGATCTCTGTGAAGTAACACGTGGATGAGTTTGTATAAAGGAACTGTTTCTGCTTGGAGTTCTTCAGAGTCTCCTGGTAGGCAGGGATGCTGTCGGATATCTCTCCCTTTCAGCGCTGAACTGTATTAAATACTTTCTTCTGACAGTCATCACCACGACCAAGAAATAACTCCTAACACTCTCTGGTTCTTTCTTTTGCTTCTTCCTGTCTCTCTTCCTGTTTCTCCATCTTCCTTCTGTATCTCTCATCATCTATCCTTCTACAATTTCTTAGCACTCAAACACACACAACTTTTAAACACATTTAACATGATACATTGCCTGGTCGTTATCCATAATTATATTGCACACACAGTAGATTTCAACACACACACACACACACACACAGTAATTGTGTTTCTTGAGTGACGTTAACAGCATTAAATAGTGTAAGTGTTTTGGTAAAGTGATCTGGGTTTTAACACTGTGATGCAAACACACACACTTTAACACACACACACACTTTAACACACACACTTTAACACACACACTCAATTTAACTCACACACATACACCCTTTAACCAGAAACCTTAGAGCTGCTATTAGACTCTGAGGAAGCGTTACAGTATTTGGTTTATACTGATTATTTATTGATATTATTGATATTGATATTATTATGTCTGTCTGTCTGCCTGCCTGTCTGTCTGTCAGCCGGAAATCTGAACAGATGTGTCTGTAGTTTAGTGCTGTAGGTGTTGGTGCATCCAGAGGCTATTCTGTCAGAAAGTCAACCCGGAAGGCAAACGGTCAGAGGCTGTTCTGTACAGAGTGACTAGGTTAAGAGCAGTTAATTACATCTGTGTGTGTGTGTGTGTGTGTGTGTGTGTGTGTTGCTGACCAAAACCTGAACCCGAAGGTTTCTTCATTTGGTTTCAAACATTTTGAACATTTTGAAGTTTGAGGTTCATGTTACGGTCAAACACACAATCTACTGAGTCTGTAGGAAGAAGTTAGCATAATTACGTTGTGGAACCAGGAATTGGAGCAGTGACACACACACACACACACACACACACACACACACACACACACTTAACAACCCTTAAGAGACTTGATTGACCTCAGTCTCATCTGTCCATCACTCCATCCATCTCTTCTTCTCTCCCTCCACTCCTCCATCAGGGAGGGGTCAGTCAGCGAGCACACACACACACACACACACACACACACACTATCACATCTGTCTGTCTGTCTGCCTGTCTATCCCTCCATCCATTCCCTCCATTCTCAGTATTGATCAGGGTATTGATTGGTTGCAGGCGGCTGATCGTCTCCATCCAGCAACACACTCTGCTGATTACCTCCACACACACACACACACACACACACACTGTAACTGGACAGTTACCGTAGAATGAAGAAGATAAAAATCGGTAATTTCTCTCTCAGCATCATTAAATGATTTTTATATAAAAAGCTGCTGACCGCTACATCCTCTTTTATATAACTATAATATATAACACACATATATAACTACCATATATTCTATAATATAACTGTCAGTATGTCTGGATAAATCAGGTTTGGTTGGTGAAAGATGCAATAATGATTTCGAGTTTCATCAATTTCATTTTAAAATCTAATTTGTATTTTATTTGTTCTATTTTAAAATTGAATATATCATATAATTAATAATAAACTATCAAAATACTGATAATTATTGATTTAGTGTTAGTCCTGAAGTTTGTGTGTTTAGGATGCTTTGGCAACACCTACAGGTGATTGCTGTCACTGCAGTGAGTTTAATTACTGCAGATCCCAGAGATCCATTGAAGATGATCTGGAGATCCTGTGAGCTTCACACCACCAAACCAACCAGCTTGTTGAACGTCTCTCCATTTGATCTGTTCATGTAAAAACATGGTACTCTCTCACCCGGTGTAGTATGCAACATATCCTTGATCTACAGGAAGGACCGGGGCCAAGACTCAAACCCAAGACCTTCCTGCTGTGAGGCGACATGCTAACAACACGCTAACCACGGAACCATAATTAATACATGTATGTAATAATACATTTAATTGTCACTACTCTTGCTGGAGGCAGAAAAGTTTCATGTGAATGAAGAAGCGACTCACAGAGCGGCTCAGGTTCACCTGCTGTATCCTGCCATGCTTTAAAGGTGTTTGACCTTCAGTGACCTCTAATGGCGGCCAGGTGGAACTGCAGCGACACTGATAGAACTGATGGCTGTTCGCTTCAGAGATGGGCAGACAGACAGACAGGCAGGCAGGCAGACAGACAGGTAGGTCCATAACACACACACACACACTCCAGGCAGGCAGACAGACAGGTCCATAACACACACTCCAGACAGACAGACAGGTAGGTCCATAATGCACACACACACTTCAGGCAGACAGACAGACAGACAGGTAGGTCCATAACACACACACACTCCAGGCAGGCAGACAGTAATCTGTCAATCACAGAGACAATGTTCTGTCAAAGAGCTGTGGATCAATAAAGCTTTTCTAAATTCCTAAATGTGGATTTATGAGGCTGAGCTGCCTGTCTGACTGCATGATGACACATTAACCCACTGTGTGTGTGTGTGTGTGTGTGTGTGTGAGTGTGTGTGTGTGTGTGTCAGAAATACGACCTTGCTGTAAAAATCTATCTACATTAAGCATTACTAGCACACACAGACACAGACACACAGACACACACACACACACACAGACACAGACACAGACACACACAGACACACACACACAGACACACACCCAGACACAGACACACAGACACACACACACACACACACACACAGACACAGACACACAGCCCCTGGAACCTCCTCAAGGACTATTGCCGTTTTCATTGTGGCAGTTATTGTACCGGTGATAAACTTCTGCTGAATGAATGGGGATTGAATGGTGTGTGTGTGTGTGTATGTGTGTGTGTGTTACAATAGTAACTGGTGGCTTCAAGTGATTCAACCCAAAAAAATTAACTTTCATTTTACAATCGTTTCATTTTACTTTCGTTTTTTACAATCGTTTTCACACTTGTCTCAATACCATGTCCACTTCTTCAAAACTCTTCACAGTGTGCTTTTGAAACACACACCTGAGCACATCAGTTAACCTTTGGTGCAAAAGTGACTCATGCTGCCGTAACTATAGCATATGCTTTCTCCTACTTTGTCACTCAATGTACAATGAACTAAAAAACACAAACAACTTGGAGCATTGCAAAATATATATATTATGTGTTTCCCTTTCCTCTATTTTTGCATCCACAAATATTTCAAGCCAAGCAGCTAAAGAAACTTTTGATCTGTTGGTTTGCCTCTCACAATAGATGTTATGACTGAGTGTGGTAAATTTACAGTAAACTGTAAATGAATGATTGTTTTACTGTATCGGAAACCCAGAATAACAATTTTTACTGTGTAATGTAAAACAATATATGATAAAGAAACAAATTACAAAAGCAACAGTATTCTTCAGGGGGTTTACTATATTTTGCCATTTGGTCTCACAGTGCAATATACTGTAGTTCAGAAAAGAAAAATACAGTACAATCAATTACTCAAAATACATTACAATCAATAACAAAAAATACCAAATAGCAATATTTTCCCTATATACATGCACATTTCAATGCAAGTATGACCACTTTTGTATAGATGGTAACAAGGCTACAAACAAAAAAACTGAATAAACTGAATAAACTTTCTGCTAAAATCAGAATAATCTGTCTTACATATTTCAAGCATATAGTTTAATTTGTCTGTCAAAATGCAACATATTTCAAATCAAATCAAATCAAATCAAATCAAATCAAATCACATTTATTTGTATAGCCCTTAATCACCGTTACAGTCTCTAAGGGCTTCACAGTGCCCAACATGTGAAAATAATAAATGGTTAGTACACGACATCCCCCAGCCTTAGACCCTCACAGAGGACAAGGAAAAACTCCCACAAACCCTCACTGGGAAAATTGGGAGAAACCTTGGGAGGGGCTACTCAGAGAGGGATCCCCCTACCAGGACGGTTGGGCTGCAATAGATGCCGAGTTTGGGCAAGCAGCGTATACACAATATATGAAAGTTTATTTTGGTGGGACATCCAGATCTGATGGGGCGGCATCACAACAACGGCAACTCAGTCAGCGTCATCATAGGACTAGGGGACCATGCAGGCGCCAACACTGCCCAGATAGGAGAACGCAACGTCCGCTCAGTCAGCATCGTCCTAGGAGGCGGGACCAACCAGATGCCAACTCTGCCGGGCTGCAGCCTGGAACAGATAGGAGACTCACCCACACACACCCTGACAGCCTGGAACAGATAGGAGACTCACCCACACACACCCTGACAGCCTGGAACAGATAGGAGACTCACCCACACACACCCATACACACACTCTCACTCACACAGACAAACATGACCAGCGTCAGTGGACAGGAGCAGGTAGACCAGGAGAATAGGACATGTAGGCAGGATGCTAGTATCCATCAGGACCCTGATCTAGGATGAGCTAACTGGTCTAGCCTTACTCTGAGAAGAGACTGAGCCACTCCCTCAAGACTGGTCAAATGACAGAGAGAATAAATGTTTTTTAGCCTTGACTTAAAGACTTGGATAGAGCCTGCCTCTCTGACTGAGGCAGGCAGACTGTTCCATAGATAGGGAGCCGGTAAGAAAAGGCTCTGTTACCTGCAGTTTTCTTTTTGACTGCTGGGATAGACAGGTAGCCAGCGTCCTGAGATCTGAGGGCGCGTGGCGGTTTATAAGGTTTAATCAAATCGGATAAATAGGACGGTGCCATCCCATGTAATAATTTATATGTAAGTAAAAGCACCTTAAAGTCACACCTGGCCTGAATTGGTAGCCAGTGTAATGAGGACAGGATGGGAGTTATATGGTCGAATTTCCTAGTTTTGGTCAGGATTCTGGCAGCAGCATTCTGGACCAGTTGTAGTTTTTTAGTGCGCCCAGTAGGTAAGCCCGAGAAAAGGACATTGCAATAATCGATTCTGGATGATACAAAGGCATGTACTAAAATTTCTGCGTCTGCCTCTGTTAGCATAGGTCGAATTTTGGCAATATTGCGAAGATGATAAAACGCTGATTTAGTGATCTCCTTAATGTGCAACTCGAATGAGAGGGTAGGGTCGAATTTTACCCCAAGGTTTTTAACGTATGGGCTCTGGGAGATTACACAACTATCAAAGTTAAGAGTACTATTCTCAAATAAGTGTCTATGTCTAGCCGGTCCCACAATCAGCATCTCAGTTTTGCTGCCATTAAGGAGTAGGAAGTTTAGGGACATCCAATATTTGACCTCTGATAGGCAGGCCTCTAGTTTTTGGAATTGGGTGTCATCGGTTGGTTTGACTGGTATGTAAATTTGGGTGTCATCGGCGTAGCAATGGAAGTTAATGACAAATTTGCGAATGATGCCACCAAGTGGTAGCATATAGATAGAGAATAGCAGTGGTCCTAGGACAGAGCCTTGTGGGACACCAAAGTCCATATTGCAACACTCTGAGGTCATGTTGTTGTAAAAGACGTGGTGTGATCTATCAAGTAGGTAAGACCTAAACCAAGAAAGGGCTGATCCCCGGATACCAATATAATGTTCAAGACGGTTCAAGAGTATCGCATGATCAATTGTGTCGAAGGCTGCACTCAGGTCAAGTAGCAATAGTGCTGAGGTTGAATTGGAGTCAATAGCTAACAAAAGATAATTTACCACTCTCGTGAGTGCAGTTTCGGTCGAGTGAAGGGATCTAAAGCCAGATTGGAAGGGATCAAGCAGGTTATTTTTTGACAAAAAATCTGTAAGTTGACTGGCTACTGTTCGTTCAAGTAATTTGGAGAGGAACGGCAGATTTGAGATTGGTCTATAGTTCTGAAGTACTTCGGGGTCAAGGTTCGATTTTTTCAGTAGTGGCTTGATCACGGCCGTTTTAAAGGCGGAGGGCACCGTGCCAGTGGAGAGCGACTGATTGATCATATAGAGAATGGAGGGTCCTAAGATAGGGAATACTTCTTTAAGCAGTTTAGCAGGCAGAGGGTCTAGCATGCAGGTCGTGGGTTTTGAAGACAGAGTTAGCTTGGTGAGAGAGTCTAAGGAAACTAAATCAAACTGTGAGAAAAGACATTCAGCCCGGGAAACACCAAGTGGACTTTTCAGGGGTGAGACGGCACCACCAGTAGAGAGTGTACTGGTGATCTCATCTCTAATCAGCGTGATTTTCTGACTAAAAAAGGACATGAAATCATTCGGAGAAAACAGAAAGCTATCAGAGGGGGAGGGATTCCGTGTTAGCTTAGCAACAGTGTCGAATAGAAACTTTGGGTTGTTTTTATTTGCACTGATTAACCTAGAGAAGTGTGCAGTTTTGGCTGACGAGAGTGCACATTTATAATTTAGCAAGCTATCATTCCAGGCAAGCCGGAAGACTTCGAGTTTGGTCAATCGCCATTTACGTTCTAGTTTTCTACAGGCTTGTTCAAGTGCACGAGTGTCGTGGGTAAACCACGGTGCAAACTTCCTAGCGTGGTGTTTTCTAGTGACTAACGGGGCGATTGAGTCAAGCGCGTTGGTAAGGCTAGCGTTTAGTTCGTTGGCAAAATTGTCGAGTGAGCCAACATGACCAGAGAGTGATGCGAGAAAGCTGGGCAGTTTTTCAGATAGTAACGAGGCCGTAGTGGCATTAATACGACGGCTAATATAAGTATCTTCACATTTTTGGCGTGGGAAGATCAATTCGATTTCAAATTTAATGAGATAGTGATCAGATAGGGCGGGCACATAAGAGGAGACCACTAATGCAGAAACAGGAATGCCACGGGTCAGAACCAGGTCAGGGTTCCATCCACAGTGATCAGAATTTTGTTGGGTTTTGAACTGAAAGTTAACTGTTTTGAACAGAGTATCTAAATGTCTGCAGACTTTTGCTGGTGGTGAACACTGACTGAGAGAGGTATTCATGAATTTTGGAAGAAGTGGTGATTGAATGCCTCTTGTATCAAAGCAATGCAAAAGTATACACAGTTTAGTTCACATAGTCTACTGATATGGTGAATGTGTTAAGTGTTTTGAAAAAGTGGACATGGTATTGAGACAAGTGTGAAAACGATTGTAAAAAACTGTAACTACTGCAGGCCACTTTAAATGCCCCCCGACACACACACACACACACACACCATTGATTTCTGTGGTCCACTGAAGGGAAAAACATCTTTAAATCAGCAGGTCATGTGATCAACAGGAACTATTTACTATTCACTCAGTCCAGGAAATGTACAAATACTAAAACCTGCCTCCGCCACACCACCACCTGGTGGTCGAACCGGGGGCATTACCACACCACCTGGTGGTCAATCAAGGGGTATTACCACACCACCTGGTGGTCGATCCAGGGCATTACCACGCCACCTGGTGGTCGATCTAGGGCATTACCACACCACCTGGTGGTCGATTTAGGGCATTACCACACCACCTGGTGGTCAATCAAGGGATATTACCACACCACCTGGTGGTCGATCCAGGGCATTACCACACCACCTGGTGGTCAATCAAGGGGCATTACCACACCACCTGGTGGTCGATCTAGGGCATTACCACACCACCTGGTGGTCAATCAAGGGGTATTACCACACCACCTGGTGGTCGATCCAGGGTATTACCACGCCACCTGGTGGTCGATCTAGGGCATTACCACACCACCTGGTGGTCAATCAAGGGGTATTACCACACCACCTGGTGGTCGATCCAGGGCATTACCACGCCACCTGGTGGTCAATCTAGGGCATTACCACACCACCTGGTGGTCAATCAAGGGGCATTACCACGCCACCTGGTGGTCAATCCAGGTAATTATCATAGTCATTAAGTCAACAATATAAGACAACTTTGGCCTTGCCAAAATCGCGCTACGGTTTCATTAAACAAATAAACAAATAGGCTAACAGTTCGTACTGCAGCAAGCTATCATGAACTAACAGATTGTTTGTTGCGCCGTTAAGACTATCATAGTTAGCTACTCACACTTCGCCTAGCTAACGTTAACTTTGCTGTCCAATTCAAGACACCGGAATTGTTTTTAACGTTAAACAAATAAAACTTGATTCACATTCAGTACTCACACTCTGATTGTCGTCCATCTTGTCCATGTTAATGCGGTCCTTGGTTATCCAATTCGGTAGGTGGTGCTGTCCTAGAAATGCAGTCCTAGGACTGCGGTCCTGAAACTGCAGCCTCCAGTACTGCAGGAACATGCTACTCCCTTCACTGACTCATTTTAACCAGATTAAGGCAAATGTAAAAACCATAGTCTGATTATCTGAATCACATTGAGGAGTAATCGATATATATAATAGTATATATGATCTATTCTAATTTTATACTTTCACATACATTTCTTGAATTTCTGCTCTGAAGAGAAGAGCACTGCATAGATTTTATAGTTCAAGGGGAAATAAACAAGAGTGACTTGTTGGTTAGTTAGCAGCAGGCAGATGAAGCTCTGAGCTTCACAACCTACATGTTGTTGAAAGGTAATCAATGAATGAATATCACTGTATAGTTAGTTTCCTTAAATCCAGTCTAATGGAGTTTCACTTGTTTTGGTTCCATTTTAATTTTATTTCAATATAAATGGTCTTCTTATCCTTTTTAGTGTCCATGTTGTTATTAAATGTTTCATGCATCTGTAAAGCACCTTGGATGGCCTCTGTGTATAAATGTGTTGCCTTGCCTTGGATAGGCAGAGACCATATGAGACCACATGAGACCACATGAGACCATACCATATGAGACCAAATGAGACCATATGAGACCACATGAGACCACGAGACCAAATGAGACCATACCATATGAGACCAAATGAGACCATATGAGACCACATGAGACCACGAGACCACGAGTCCACATGAGACCACATGAGACCAAATGAGACCATACCATATGAGACCAAATGAGACCATATGAGACCACATGAGACCACATGAGACCATATGCCTCAAGCACACCGTGTTCAGCCTCGTTCTGATTCTGAGGCCGATCAATGGACAGAACAGCCGAGGGTTCAACCTGATATCAGGCTTTATTGTAACAGCAAAATACCTGTCTGTCTCTCTCTCTGTATGTCTCTCTCTCTCTGTCTGTCTCGCTCTCTCTCTCTCTCTGTCTGTCTGTCTATCTCTCTGTCTCTCTCTCTCTCTCTATCTGTCTCTCTCTCTCTCTCTATCTGTCTCTCTCTCTGTCTCTCTATCTGTCTCTCTCTCTGTCTGTCTGTCTGAAGGTTTACTTTGGAACAATAACAGTCTAATATTGACCATTGTTGTAACTGTCAGAATCTATGCTAATTAGTTCATCATCATCATCGTCATCATCATCGTCACCTTCGTCATCATCATCACCATCATCATCGTCAACATCATCACCATCATCATCGTCAACATCATCATCGTCACCTTCATCATCATCACCTTCATCATCATCATCATCGTCAACATCATCATCGTCACCTTCATCATCATCATCATCGTCACCTTCATCATCATCATTGTCAACATCATCATCATCACCATCATCATCATCATTGTCAACATCATCATCATCATCGTCACCATCATCATCATCGTCACCTTCATCATCATCATCATCGTCAACATCAACATCTTTGTAGTCCTCCTTCCCTACCCCTCCTCTCTCTCTGGGTGTGCTTGTTTGAAGGTCCCAGCCTCCCAGTCATGTGACATTGACACAGGGAAGGGTGGAGTTTACTGCTGTGATGTAGTGCATGAAAACAAACCAACCCTTGTTTTTACTGCCCCCCCCCCCCTCCCACCACCACCTAGACAGGCTTCAGGTAGCAGTACAGGGCGGTCAGTCCTCCCTCCAGGACTTCCTTCACCGGTTTCAGGAGAGGGTTGTGGAGGATGTGGAGGCCTTTGTCCAGCGGGTGGCAGGCCAGCTTCTCCAGCCTGGACAACTGGTGCATCTCCTGGATGGACACACACACACACACACACACACACACACACACATTGCAATAGTGCTCACACTTGACACAATGTTGTCATTGTAACTCTATTGTAGCTCTATTGTAGCTCTATTGTAGCTCTTACCTGGGGGACGTCCTTGATGTCATTAAAGTCCAGATTCAGTAGTTCCAGTCTGGAGGAGAGGAGAGGAGGGGAGAGGAGAGGAGAGGAGAGGAGGGGAGGAGGGGAGAGGAGAGGAGGGGAGAGGAGAGGAGAGGAGAGGAGAGGAGAGGAGGGGAGGAGGGGAGAGGAGAGGAGAGGAGAGGAGGGGAGGAGGGGAGAGGAGAGGAGAGGAGAGGAGGGGAGACCCCTGTTACAGGGTTGCTGCTACTGAACTGACCTGAGGCCGGGTTAACTGATGGTTAACTGAGCTGGGTTAACTGATGGTTAACTGATGGTTACCTGGTGGTTACCTGGTGGTTAACTGATGGTTAACCGATGGTTAACTGATGGTTACCTGGTGAGGCAGCAGAGAGCCTTGGGCAGACAGTGGAGGCTGTTTCCCTCCACGATGAGGATCTTCAGCTCCACCAGAGCCTGGATGTTCTCCGCCAGGTTCTCCAGACGGTTAGAGGCCAGATGGAGGAAGACCTGAGAGAGAGATAGGGAGGGTTAACCAGACTGGTTAACCCTAACCCTAACCAACTGTCTAACTGACTGATCAACTGAAGAGCTAACTAGCACATGGTCTATCTACCTAGTTAGGTGACTGGTGTCTTCATGTCTCAGTTTCCTCACAGACTGAATAAATGAAGAAACAAATAAAAAATAAATGTCTGCTGACTAACTAACTAACTAACTAACTAGTTAAGTAACCAACCCACCAGTGTCTTCATGTTGTACACACAGCCAGGGAGGTGTGTGATGTGGTTGTGGCTGAGGTTGAGTTTCTTCAGGCTGGTCAGGTTAGAGAGGGAGGAGGGCAGCGAGGTCAGCTGGTTGTTGGCTAAACTCAGAACCTGGTAGAGACCACATGACCATTGACCAATCAGAGAACTCTTCCTATGTATTACAGTTGTTCTCAGTCGCTTTGGTAATTTGTCGATTCATCCTTAACATTGGCAAAACAGTAAGTGCATTTCTCGAAACAATTGGTACAAACAGCACCACACAATGGATTACCTGCAAAAGCCTGTAACTCAAAATCCTGAGTTCATCTATCAAAAGTAAATCTTTATGTCAGTGAACATGTCAGTCCATCAGAATGACAAGTCCTTGTGTCATTCAACTGAGAAGAAACATAATCTATTTTGATCACAAGTCATATACAACCAATAACTGTCAGTTGTCAAATTGTCAGTCATAATTGTCATTTTGCATGTAATGACTTATGTAATGAACTAGTGCCTAGATGTTTTGGGGGGTGAGACTACTCAACAGAGAACCAATATAATACATTTTGATCAACATGACATAAACTATTGATAATGTAGGAAACAGCAGACAGTTTTACATAATCATTTGCATGAATGTGCTAAAGCATTTGTAATTTGTTCAAAAGAATGAGAAGCGAAGAAGAAGCTGCTTTTATGATGAACAAGATGATGTGGAGGTTGAACAAGTGACTAGATGATGTGGAGGTTGAACAAGTAACTAGATGATGTGGAGGTTGAACAAGTGACTAGATGATGTGGAGGTTGAACAAGTAACTAGATGATGTGGAGGTTGAACAAGTGACTAGATGATGTGGAGGTTGAACAAGGAGTTTTTTTAAGAATTTCAATTCTGATCTGAGAAATCAAATCTGAGTACCAAAGCGACTGAGAAAAACTGTAAGTTGTTTATCTCCCGGTAGTGCTGCCTTCAAGGTCTCCTCATTAGCTCAATTTTGAGTTGTAGCAGCACTAGTAGTAGTAGTAGTACTTTAGTACTTGTAGGAGCCATTTTTGTAGTATTTGTAGTTTAAATGTGTGGACTTTTATTTTGATAAATGTGTGGACTTTTATTTTGAAATGTCTAAATGTGAGTGAGTTGATTTGATTGAGGGCACCTGTATATGGCAGGTAATGTTTGGTTTTCGAATGGGATGGTAGTGGGAAGCTACAGTTTTTGACCACACACACACACACACACACACACTTCCACATACTTCAGAATACTGGTTTGGAAACATTTTTCTTTTTTGTTTGACAACGTAAATTTTGTGTTTAATAAATACGAAGCAAAAACATCAACTTTGGATACATGGATCTTCTTTGGAACGTGCATCAAAACTAACTACTACTGTCTCAGTAGTGGCTTACTGGAACACAAGTAGAAAGCCCCTACAGTACTAGTAGTAGTACTAGCACTACCTCTAGTTGTGTACAGGCTCCCAGCTCTTCAGGAACATCAGTCAGTTGGTTTCTGTAGGCAAACAAAACCCTGAGCCGCTTCAGCTGGCCGATCTCTGCTGGGAGGCTGGTCAGCTGGTGGGGGGGGGGGCATGGAGAAGAAAACATAAACGAGAAGGAGGGAGGGGAGGAGGACAGAGGAGAGAAACCTGATATGGATGGATTAGATGGGAGGAGATTAACCTTTATTTATACAGGGAAGGTCGACAGCAACACCCTGACCAGTACACCAGTCTTCTACTGGTAGTTACTGTCAACTAACTACCAGACAGTAACCTAACCCTACTTACTGAGCGTTTTGGTCTCCAGCCTGTTCATCTAATGTCTAAACTACTGAGATGAAGAAGACAACATGAGAGCAATGGAGTGATAGATAGATAGATAGATAGATAGATGGACAGATAGATAGATAGATGATAGACAGACAGACAGACAGACAGACAGACAGATAGATAAATAGAGACCTGGTTGCCCCAGAGGTTCAGGACCACCAGGTTGGACAGCAGAGCCAGCTGAGGAGGAAGAACCTTCAGACTGTTCAGAGACACATTCAGCTTCTCCAACTCCAACAGTTCCCACAATTCCTCTGGGATGTCCTGGGGGAGAAGAAGAAGAAGAAGGAGAATAGCAAGGCACTAACTTTGCCAGGGCTAGGGGTTCAATTCCCACTGGGGCCTCCCATTACATTACATTACATTACATTACATTACAGTAATTTATCAGACGCTTTTATCCAAAGCGACTTACAATAAGTGCATTCAACATAGGTAGAGAACTACTAGTCACCAGAAACCAGAAGAGCATTTCCTTCCTAAACATCATCTCAGAGCAGAACCAGTCAGAACCAGTCAGAACCAGTACTGAGGTAGAAGATCAAGGAGCCAGTGGAGGAGGAGGAGGTTGAATACCAGACGAGCTGTAGCTCCCATTTTAAAATGTAGGTAGTACTTGATACATGGTACAAGACAGATGTTCTACTACTACTACTACTACTGTTACTAATACTACAAATACTAATACTAATACTAGTACTACTACTACCACTACTTCTACTACTAGTAGTATTACTACTACTGCTACTGCTACTGCTAGTACTACTACTACTACTACTACTTCTACTAGTATTACTACTACTACTACTGCTAGTACTACTACTAATGATAGTACTACTACTACTAGTATTACTACTACTACTGCTCATACTCGTGGTGCTCCTTCTACTCTTCATACCTTCAGGCCTCTACGAGCCAGGCTCAGGACGGTGTATCCAAACTGCTTGACGGCGTAGCGTCTGATTCGTTCAGCAGAGGTCAGACTGTCCTCCCTGCCCAAGCTCCTCCTCATCTGCTTCCTCTTCTCCTCTGACGCCTCCTCCTCCTTCTTGGACGCTTTCCCTCCCATACCTCCTCTCTGTCCTGCTTCCTCCTCTGGCCGATCTCCTCTGTTCTCCTTTTCAGTTGTCCACTTTTTCCTCTTCTTTCTTGTTTCTACTGACGGTTCCAGAGGGAACTCTACTGTCCAGATGGTGTTCTACTGTCCAGACAGAACTCTACTGTCCAGAGGGAACTCTACTGTCCAGATGGTATTCTACTGTCCAGACAGTACTCTACTTAGAGGAGGTTCGTAGATCAGATACAGGCTTCATTCCTAGATGGTATGGCAAGAAGGTCCAGGTTTAAATCCAGTGGTCCAAGATGGTATCGACTAGACGCTCCAGGTTCGGTCCTGTGTTGTTAGATGGTTTTGGCAGAAGGTCTAGGTCCTGTGTTCTTAGATGGTTTTGGCAGAAGGTCTAGGTCCTGTATTGTTAGATGGTTTTGGCAGAAGGTCTAGGTCCTGTGTTCTTAGATGGTTTTGGCAGAAGGTCTAGGTCCTGTGTTCTTAGATGGTTTTGGCAGAAGGTCTAGGTCCTGTGTTCTTAGATGGTTTTGGCAGAAGGTCCATGGTTAATCCTGTGGTCTGATTGATCAGAGGGTCTGTCTTGGCTGTCTGTCGGTCTGTCTTGGCTGTCTGTCTTGGCTGTTTGTCTTGGCTGTTTGTCTGTCTGTCTTGGCTGTCTGTCGGTCTGTCTTGGCTGTCTGGGAGAGAAAACGAGCAGTCGAGATAAGTGTGTGTTTAGAGAGAGAGAGAGAGAACTCTATTTGAGGACGGGCGCTGACAGACAACTGGATCTCACCTCAGACCAACCTCCGACACACACACACACACACACACACACACGGCCAGTTGGTCCTGTCAGTCACTGGTTTTCTCTGTGGTTCAGAAACTTTAACTGACCAGTTGTAGAACAATCAGGTCCAGATTCACTACCGGTTTCTGTAGGAAGGGGGCGCTATTTCACAAAAATGATCATGTCAGAAAGTAACCTGCCTGACAGTGCTGTCACAACACAAAGCCTCTCTGTCATGATCCAGACCATCTCAGAATCTAGATCAGATCTGAGATCAGATCAGAGAATGCTCCATTTATAAAGAGCTGTAGGGCAGAGGCTGGCAGGTGGATCTGGATCAGTCTGAAGACTGTTTGCTCTTTTAGAGGCTTGTTGCTCCACAACTTGGTTTGCATTCATTTAATAAAGAAGACAAAAACTAACAAAACAAAAACTTAGCTCAAACATCTGAGACACTCGCCATACAATAATAACCTGTAACTAATGATAATAACCTGTAACTAATGATAATAACCTGTAACTAACGATAATAACCTTTAACTAACAATAATAACCTGTAACCTGTAACTAATGATAATAACCTGTAACTAACGATAATAACCTGTAACTAATGATAATAACCTGTAACTTGTAACTAATGATAATAACCTGTAACTAATGATAATAACCTGTAACTAACGATAATAACCTTTAACTAACAATAATAACCTGTAACCTGTAACTAATGATAATAACCTGTAACTAACAATAATAACCTATAACTAATGATAATAACCTTTAACTAATGATAATAACCTGTAACTAATGATAATAACCTTTAACTAACAATAATAACCTGTAACCTGTAACTAATGATAATAACCTTTAACTAACTATAGTAACCTGTAACTAACGATAATAACCTTTAACTAACAATAATAACCTGTAACCTGTAACTAATGATAATAACCTGTAACTAATGATAATAACCTATAACTAATGATAATAACCTTTAACTAACAATAATAACCTGTAACTAATGATAATAACCTTTAACTATAGTAACCTGTAACTAACGATAATAACCTTTAACTAACGGTAATAACCTGTAACTAACAATAATAACCTGTAACTAATGATAATAACCTTTAACTAACTATAGTAACCTGTAACTAACAATAATAACCTTTAACTAACGGTAATAACCTGTAACTAACAATAATAACCTTTAACTAACAGTAATAATCTGTAACTAACAATAAAAACCTGTAACTAATGGTAATAACCTTTAACTAACTGACAATAACCTTTTAACTAACTATAATAAATACAAGGAAGATCGTGGGAGTTTAACAAATAATCCAGTAATGTGTGTACATTTATTCATATTACTAATGAATTGATGAACTGATTCCTGAGGCGAGTGGAGGACGGCCAACAACATCAAGACTCTTACACGCCATTGGTTAATGGAGATGACACATGACCTACCAAGGTAGCGTATCATTGGCTGGTTGAGCTGTAGTCAGACGTTCCTGTCATGACTGCTTCAGGGACCAAAGTGTCCTTGAGCAAGGCACTGAACCTCTGACCTCTGACCCTCTGGTGAAACTCATTCCTGATTACAATGGGTGGAATCTCAGTCAGTCTCTCCTGAATATTTCAATTTGAGGTGAACCTCCTTATAGTTCTTGACCTCAACATAAACATTATGAGGGTCAGTTCCACCATGCCTGCAATGTCCTGTTGTCTCCACTGGAGGACGCTGCAGACCACCAGAAGACCTACACATGTTATAGATATAAACCCTGAAAACTGATGATAAAATAGAAAAGAAAAGAGTAGAAAAGAATAGGAAAGGAAAGAAAATGAAAGGAAGGAAAAGAAAGGAGTGTGAATGATGACACCGCCACCTCCTGGTGGGTGCTGCTGGGTGAAGTACAGCAATGTGCAAACACAGCAGCAAGATGTGTGAGCTGTTGTGACGGGAAAAGGACGTCCAATGGAAAACAACCACCGTGAAGACTGTCAATCATCTGTGTATCTCTGTACATAGATATACTGCACATACAAACAGAACAGATACTTTGAAATACATTTGTAAAAAAAAAAAATGTTGCAGTGTTTATACAGTCCTCACTTATTTGTATTTATATTTTTTAACTGCAATGTCCAAATTTTTCTATTTTTATTTTAAGTTATCTTTACTTATCTGTTTGTATTTCAAGTTAATTTTACTCTTATTTATATATTTGATTGCAATGTTGTAATGTTACACAGCTCTGTTTACTTTTCTTTATTCTAGTATATCTTTAATTGTACGTAAATTTCTTGTTTTTATTTCACACTTGCTTTGGCAATGTAAACGTTTCCCATGCCAATAAAGCCCCTTTGAATTGAGAGAGAGAGAGAGAGAGAGAGAGAGAGAGAGAGAGAGAGAGACAGAGAGAGAGAGGAGTGAATACCAGAATGAATGATGACTAAACTTCTCTAAGGACACCCACTACCCCTCCTACCAGAGATGGTATGGTCCACCCCCCAACCCCCGCGTGAGACAATAGTTTGAGCTGAATGAATGAGAGGGAGACAGAGTTAAAGGAGAGTTAAAGTGAGAGAGGGAGGGGATTAAGTTAGAAGAGAAAGAGTTAGAGAGGGAGATCCCCCTCCCCTCCCACAGATGGTATGGTCCTACCCAGAGATGGTGCAGTCCACCCCCCTCTCTCTGAGTTGAATGAATGAGAGAGAGAGACAGAAAGAGAAAGAGAGGTAAAGCAGTGGATGCCAGCAGTTCAGTAGAAAGTAGAAACTCCTCAACTCTGCTGCACAGTTCCAGTTTATTCCCAGGATATTTCCAGTTGATTCCCAGTTGATTCCCAGTTTATTTCCAGTTTATTTCCAGTTGATTCCCAGTTTATTTCCAGTTTATTCCTGTTGTAGAAGCAGATTAATTTGCCGTGGAGAAACTGAGGTCTTCAGGTCTTCAGAGATGAAGCTGCTGCTTTTCCTGCTCAGTGTGTCTGTTGCTGCAGGCCAGCAGAGAGGTAAGACCCAGTGTGTCTGTTACCGTCTGTTACCGTCTGGTTTATCAGGAAAATAAATCCTGCTGCTGTTGTATATAAAGTTTCCTTTAAGGACAGAGCAGCAAGATGAGTTTCCATCAGGGAACTCTGTAGAACAGAGATAGAGAACAAATGAGTGTCGGGAGTAATGCTGGAGAGAGAGCACAGAGAACAGAGTGGTAGCTCTTCTTCGTCGTGGCGTTGAGGGTGAAGATGCAGTCGAAGGCCTTTGATTGGGTCTCCTGCTCTGGCATCAAGACCTTCAGAGTCTCCAGCTTCTCCCCCTCAGCGTCCATTCGAGCCTGGAGACCCCATGAGTCACTGCAGTTGATGAGGATATGCTTCAAAGAATTGCTTTTCACCGCGTTGCCAGAGCATTGTTTCTACAGATGATCCCTGTTTAATTCATAGCGCGTCACTAAGGGTTGAGCTTGCTGCTGGGCCTGGGAGAACCTGGGCTGGTGAGCTGCTGCACCGAGTCTGGAAAGCCTCATTGTCACATGTGTGTCTTAAGCCGTCTTTGTAATATGTGGGACCTCAGGTAATAGATGAAATCCCCTCACAGGATAAAGCCACGTCTGAAATTCTTTAAAATATACCAGTGCCAACTGTTGATTTGATCGTCTCCTTCGCTTCGTCGTCTCCGTGTCGAGTTGCAGCAGTTGGACTTGAAGTTTCCTTCCTACATTGATGCACGACTCCATCTAGTTTAAACACCGGAGGAATTCTGCGTCAAAAACAAATCAAATGACTGAAAGTTCGATTTGCACAAGATCAGTATTGTCACTAAACTACAGTTGGTAATCTGCACTGGAATTTTTACTTGACAAATTCCAGACATGGCAGATTCACAGTTCTTACAAATTACTGGACGTCACATAATCCGTCCGGTGTGAACAGGCTTCAGACTCTATTTAGTCCCCTATCCCAGAATGCCCTGGGGCTGAAGGGCAGACTATATGTGTTTATGTGTGAATGAGTGTATTCAGCCACATTCCATTCCAGTCTATTGTGATTCATATCCAACCCCCCCCCACCCCCCGTTAACACTTGTTTTGGGTTTTTCTTATAAACAGCTGGATTTAAGTAAACTAGTCCTTTTACCAGCGCTGTACTGGTGTCCATAGTAACCTTAGTAACCATAGTAACCACTAGTATTCCCAGTTTGGTGGAATTACACGTTTTCATTCGTTGGTTCTTTCATTTATTTCTCTGGTGTTTCTTTTTCATACTTCAAATTATAAAAGTCTAATTCTATTTCTAGCACATTTTATACAAGAATGTAAGATGAAGATAAAGACATTACACGTTTAATCTATTATTTAAAAAAATATATTATATATATATATAAATAAATAAATGTATCCTGTATACTACTAATATGTACATAAGAGTTTAACTTCCTCTAAAGCAGTAAAATGAGTGAATTCATATTTAGTATGTGATGATCCAAATGCATTCAGCATATCAAACAAATATTTCTTCATAATTCATTTTATTTCTAAATGTTGAATCACAGACAGACAGACAGACAGGAGGGTATTGATCAGTATTTATAGATATTTTACCTCCTGACTGTTTTAGTTTTTCAGATTTTTTCTCATAAGATATTTTAATAACAGCACCTCATGTCAATTTGCTTTATTGTCCCAGACGAGACTGACTCATCCTTTTATCATCTGTTTGAATTCATCCAGGTGTGTGTGTGTGTGTGTGTGTGTGTGTGTGATAATTAGTCTTAAAATTCACACCCAGCCCCCTTCCTCTTACCCCTCTGTGTAATTACCCTCTGCTTTTACCCCCGGGGCACTAGAGCCTTGTGACTGCATCCCTACAGGGGGGAGGTGTGTGTGTGTGTGTGTGTTGGGGGTGGGGGGTTGATGTGCAGATGCAGCCCAAAGGTCAATCCCAAAATCAACAGGCTGACTGGACACATTCCACACACACACACACACACACACACACACACACACACATAAGGAGTGTATTAATGAAGTGTGTGTTATGGCTGGCTGGTTAAATCAGAGATCTTTAACAGGAAGAGATTGGTCACTCCTGGAAGATTACAGTGTGTGTTGTGAGGGTCTTTGTGTTTTTATGGTAGTGGTGTGTGCGTGTGCATGTATGTGTGTGTGTGTGTGAGAGTTCAGTAATGACAGAGTAATGCAGCCTCAGGTCATAACTGTTGAGGAGGAAGAGGAGGAGAAAAAGGGAGGGAAGGAGAAGGAGGAAGAGGAGGAGGAGAAAAAAAGGAGGGGAGGAGGAGGTGGAGGAAGACTCCTAGGAGACGGTGTTGGTCATATCAGAGAATATAAATGTAGAAGACATGACATCCTGTTGGTTAATGGGGTTCATCTGTAGGTCTGAATACAGTCACTATCAGCCTGCAGCCTCTTCTAGTCACGGTTGGTATTAGTGGGATGTTATCATATGATATGATGGAAACACAGTGAGAAATGTGAAACTTTATGCTAATGACGCTGGTCTTAATCAATCAACCAATCAATCAATCAAATTGTATTTATATAGCACATTTAATTTCTCAATGTGCTTTAAATACAACGAGGAGAAAGGAGGCATAAAGGCATAAAGAAAGGTCCAAACTGATCCAGAGGAAGCATAAGATCATCAATCATGAGCAAAATAAAAGAGTTAGGATTTAAACATAAAAAAGTAAGACAACAACAAACAAACAATACAATATTTAATATGACTCTATATTATATATTTAGGTTCAGCTGTATGCTGATGACGCTGCTCTTCATATGATTCTATATGAAATATGTTAATGAGGCCTGATGTGATTGGCTGGTGTTTAATTAAATCGTATCATTAACAAGATGAAGAGAGAAGGGGGCGAGAGACACTGATATGTGTCTCTCTCTCTCCTCCCATTCTCATAACAAAAGACAGACAGGCACTTCATCGCTGATATGCATCTCTCCTCCTGTCTCTCTTTTGTCTTTGACTGTCCTGAATCACATCTCTGACAAAAGACAGACAGACGGGCAGACAGACAGGCAGGATCAATAGAGTTAGAGAGAGAGACGGGCAGAGGGAGAGACAGGTAGATTAGTAATGTGACTCTCACAGTGTTTAATCTTTCTCACCATCAGCTAATCTCTATTGTTGACAGCTGTGGTGTGTGTGTGTGTGTGACAGACCACCCAGTTGATGCTATCACACCTCCACAGAGACTCTCACCATCCCAGCTGACTACATACAACAGTAATTAAGACTCCAGTGTGTGTGTGTGTGTGTGTGTGTGTGTGTGTGTGTGACAACGTAACACTGTCTTGCTAACAACAGGTCGTAGATCAGAGGAAGCCAGATGGGGAGAAGAGTCAGTCAAACATTTAAACATTTAGACCAGTAAGATTGTTATTATTAATATAAATCCTGGAGACTCAACTGAGCTCTGTTCAATGTCAAAGTAAGAGTGTGTGTGTGTGTGTGTGTGCATGCGCCTGTGTGAGTGTGTGCGCGCATAACCTCAGTCTTGTTGAGGGTGGCTCTTAACGTTGCTTCAGGAATGTCAACAAATGTCCGACACACACACACACTTGTGTTTTCTAGTGGGATACAAATAATTGATGCTACTATATCAATCAGTCAGTGATTGATAGGTGTCAATCAATCAATGAATCAATCATTCAGTCAGTGAATCAACTAATCAGTGTGAGTTTAGTTTCTCCTTTAACCCTCAACCCCAGAATCAATACCATCTTGAGGACTGTGTGTGTGTGTGTGTGTGTGTGTGTGAGGGAGAGAGCGAGAGAGAGAGAGAGAGAGATAAAGATAAAGAGACTCTTTTGCCTCTTTTCCAATAGCGTGGCTAACCACACTGCAAAACATATGAAGGCACTTCAACTTAACAACAACAACTTTGGGTCAAAGTTCACTAGTTGTACAATAGTGAAACTGAGGCAACCAGCAGATCTGGTCATGTTGACTAGAGGTTATTAGTTGAATTCACTAGTTGCTTGCAGTATTATTTATTCTTTCACTAGAAGAGAAGGTCTTTATCCTCAGTACTAATGAAGTACAGGAGATGGACGGGCCAATAGATCCTGAAATATTGATACTTCTGATCTTTTCGTTTCCTTTTGAGGATCGATAAAAATATCCTTTAACCAGTAGACTAATTTTAACATTTATTCTGTGTGAAATTGAACGTATATCTGAAGCTGAAAAGGAGAGAAATTACATGTAGCCATGATAGGAACTCCCTCCACACATGCTGCTCCGACACAGAAGAAGAAACAGGAAGTTATGGAGTTATTTATGGAGTTATTTCACTCCATTAAACAACAATGAAGCAAAATGTGAATTGTGTCAAAAGTCGTAAGTCGTACAATATGATTCGTTTGTCGGGTACTTGTTCTGAGCAGGAACCTTTTTAGTTCCCAGAAGAGTTCCAGGTTGCTTTATGCTAATAAAAGAGTATGTGACACAAAAGTCATGCGTTTCATAAAAATACCGATCAGTCCTGAACCGCATCGATGAGACATGGGTGAGTTTGCTACCGGTATTTAAAATTAGTGGTTGGCCAACTTGACGATTTTTGCATAGCTTGTATTGACCAATCAGCGTTGTTCAGTACTGCCCTAATGTTTCCTACCTCGCTAGCGGCAACTTTTTTGGGGCCAACTATCCCAGAGGAACCTTTTCAGGCATACTTCCGCCACAACTGGGTTGTTTATGAATTTGGTTATAATAAAGAAAAGCCCAGAACAAATGAGGAATATAAAAGCAAGATTAGAATCACATAATGGAGCTAACTGTTAATTGCTACATGCTACATGCTAACTGTTAAACATGTCTCTCTCTCAGGTCTGTTTCCAGCCATTCTGAACCTGGCCAGTAATTCGGTGATCAGCAGTAATGCGACGTGTGGAGATCCAGATCCAGAGATGTTCTGCAAGCTGGTAGAACACGTTCCTGGTCGACGCATCAGGAACCCGCAGTGTCGCGTGTGTGACGCCAACTCTGCTAACCCCAAAGGTACAAATACTACTATCACCTCCTCTTTAACGGAGTAGAAATACTACTATCACCTCCTCTTTAACGGAGTAGAAATACTACTATCACCTCCTCTTCAACTGAGTAGAATACTACTATCACCTCCTCTTTAACGGAGTAGAAATACTACTATCACCTCCTCTTCAACTGAGTAGAAATACTACTATCACTTCTTCTTCAACTGAGTAGAAATACTACTATCACCTCCTCTTTAACGGAGTAGAAATACTACTATCACCTCCTCTTCAACTGAGTAGAAATACTACTATCACCTCCTCTTTAACAGAGTAGAAATACTACTATCACCTCCTCTTCAACGGAGTAGAAATACTACTATCTCTCATCTTGTCTAACCTGGTTTCTATTGGCTGGTTGCCAGAGCGGCATCCAATCAGCAACGCGATAGATGGAACCAACCAATGGTGGCAGAGTCCCAGCATAAAGAACGGACGACAGTTTCACTGGGTGACGATCACACTGGACCTGAGACAGGTAACACACACACACACACACACACACACACACATACACACACACACATACACACCTGCGTGTTTATTACTTCCTCCTTCAGGGCATCACACCTGTTGAGCACTCTGCCCCGGGACCTTTATTTTGAAGGCCCTCCCACTTTCTGAGACAGTAGAGTGGAGAGAGAGACAGAGAGAGACAGAGAGAGAGAGAGAGAGAGAGAGAGAGACTGTCTATCTGCCTGTCTGTCTGTCTATGAGACCACATAAAGAGCATTTAGTTTTCACCCCAGGGCGTCTCTGTCTGGGACGGGGGAGGAGGGTGATGACTCAAGTGTTCTCGTCATGGTGGCGGCTGTGTGTGTGTGTGTGTGTGTGTGTGTGTGTGTGTGTGTGTGTGTTACCTGTGTGTATGTGTGTTCAGATGAAACATCAAGATGGAGTTTCTAAAGGAGCATCGAACAGACCTGGGAACAGTTTTCAATAAGAGTCAGGTTGATCCAGACAGAAACCAAATGTTCCAGACTGACGTCACAGCAGATTGAGTCTGACAGACAGACAGACAGACAGAGAGAGAGAGAGAGAGAGAGAGAGAGACAGACAGACAGACAGACAGACATAAAGTAAGGAGAGAGACGTCGACATGTGGAGTATAAGAGATATTAAAGAGGTTTAATATACTGAACCTGCTGCTGAAGACATAATACTCACACGCACACACACACGCACGCACACACTACAGCGGGTGGTGTACTCACAAAGAAGTATAACTTTTTGACCAAAAAGACGTGTTCAGAACAAGAATTGAACCAAAACCTTCTTGTCTTTTCTCTTTTTCTCGCTCTGAGAGCTTTAAAAGATGAAACTGACTCTTTAGTCTGGTTCCCTTTAGTCTTAAGTCTGGTTCCCTTTAGTTTTTAGTCTGGTTCCCTTTGGTCTTTACTCTGGTCCTCTTTGGTCTTTAGTCTGGTTCCCTTTAGTCTTAAGTCTGGTTCCCTTTAGTCTTTAGCCTGGTTCCCTTTAGTCTTTAGTCTGGTTCCCTTTAGTCTTAAATCTGGTTCCTTTTAGTCTTTAGCCTGGTTCCCATTAGTCTTTAGTCTGGTTCCCTTTAGTCTTAAGTCTGGTTCCCTTTAGTCTTTAGCCTGGTTCCCTTTAGTCTTAAGTCTGGTTCCCTTTAGTCTTTAGCCTGGTTCCCTTTAGTCTTTAGCCTGGTTCCCTTTAGTCTTTAGTCTGGTTCCCTTTAGTCTTTAGCCTGGTCACCTTTAGTCTTTAGCCTGGTTCCCTTTAGTCTTTAGCCTGGTTCCCTTTAGTCTTTAGTCTGGTTCCCTTTAGTCTTTAGCCTGGTTCCCTTTAGTCTTTAGTCTGGTTCCCTTTAGTCTTAAATCTGGTTCCTTTTAGTCTTTAGCCTGGTTCCCATTAGTCTTTAGTCTGGTTCCCTTTAGTCTTAAGTCTGGTTCCCTTTAGTCTTTAGCCTGGTTCCCTTTAGTCTTAAGTCTGGTTCCCTTTAGTCTTTAGCCTGGTTCCCTTTAGTCTTTAGTCTGGTTCCCTTTAGTCTTTAGTCTGGTTCCCTTTAGTCTTTAGTCTGGTTCCCTTTAGTCTTTAGCCTGGTTCCCTTTAGTCTTAAGTCTGGTTCCCTTTAGTCTTTAGCCTGGTTCCCTTTAGTCTTTAGTCTGGTTCCCTTTAGTCTTAAATCTGGTTCCTTTTAGTCTTTAGCCTGGTTCCCATTAGTCTTTAGTCTGGTTCCCTTTAGTCTTAAGTCTGGTTCCCTTTAGTCTTTAGCCTGGTTCCCTTTAGTCTTAAGTCTGGTTCCCTTTAGTCTTTAGCCTGGTTCCCTTTAGTCTTAAGTCTGGTTCCCTTTAGTCTTTAGCCTGGTTCCCTTTAGTCTTTAGTCTGGTTCCCTTTAGTCTTTAGTCTGGTTCCCTTTAGTCTTTAGTCTGGTTCCCTTTAGTCTTTAGCCTGGTTCCCTTTAGTCTTAAGTCTGGTTCCCTTTAGTCTTTAGCCTGGTTCCCTTTAGTCTTAAGTCTGGTTCCCTTTAGTCTTTAGCCTGGTTCCCTTTAGTCTTTAGCCTGGTCACCTTTAGTCTTTAGCCTGATTCCCTTTAGTTTTTAGTCTGGTTCCCTTTAGTCTTTAGCCTGGTTCCCTTTAGTCTTTACTCTGGTTCCCTTTAGTCTTTAGTCTGGTTCCCTTTAGTCTTTAGCCTGGTTCCCTTTAGTCTTAAGTCTGGTTCCCTTTAGTCTTTAGCCTGGTTCCCTTTAGTCTTAAGTCTTGTTCCCTTTAGTCTTTAGCCTGGTTCCCTTTAGTCTTTAGCCTGGTTCCCTTTAGTTTTTAGCCTGGATCCCTTTAATCTTTAACCCGGATTCGGTGCCGGACGAAATGCATGCCGTCTATCATGGAATGGATTTCGTGGGGAAAATCCACGGGGTAACATTAGGCACCCATATGCATTTCGTGGACGAAATCAAACAAGGTGTTTTTTCGTGTGACGGAAATGAATTTCGTGGCACAAAATGGATTTCGCGGATGAAATTCAGGAGGTTACATTTGGCGCCCCATATCATAAATCCAATCTGAGAGCAGATTCCTGGCACAGATCACACTAGGCAGGATTCAAACCAAACACTCACTTTTAATCATTAACTCAAATTACAATTTAAACTAAACTGCAGAAATCAAATCTGTCAGGGGAACCTTCAGAGGAACCTTCAAGGGAACATTCAGGGGAACCTTCAGGGGAACATTCAGGGGAACCTTCATGGTGGAACCCTCTGTGTGTGTGTGTGTGTGTGTACCTTCATATTGCTAGGCAGCACATCAACAATATATCTGTCTCTCTCTCCAGATTTTCCAGGTAGCCTACGTCATCATCAAGGCGGCTAACTCTCCTCGACCAGGTAAGACCTTCTTCTGTCTTCTGCTCATGTAGCAAGACAAGCCGATCCTCTGCAGTAGAAACAGACGAGGCAGGTTGAGGGAAAGTGGGAACACTTCATCACTAAAAAACTGCAGGATGAATTGAACATCAGAGACTGATGATATGTGTGATGGGGGATTTGTTCTTTAAGAAAACGTTTGCTATACTATCGGTGACCAATAGTAATCACAGCAACATGGACTTACGGTGCTTACAATGGCCTGTAATGGACACAAATAATAAAGTCCCATTTTGCCAATGTACAGCAGGAAGCTAATCAGAGCAGAGCTCCATCAGAAACGTGAAATATCAACATGGTGAAACCTGGAATAATAAAACTGCCATGTCAACGAGGCTTTTTAGCTTCGTAGCTGAAATGCAGCTGGAATACCAGCGGGGACGTTTTTGTCCAAGACTTGGAACTAGTTGGTTTAACTCTAAACCTGAAGTGAACCACTGGTTGTTAGTTTGCTGTTTCCTTCTGCCTCTGTCCAGGTTGTTTTTCCCTCCATCACCTCAACTAAACATCTCTCTCTCCATCTGTCTCTCTCTCTGTATGTCTGTCTCTCCAGGTAACTGGGTTCTGGAGCGGTCATTGGACGGTGTGACCTTTGACCCCTGGCAGTACTACGCTATCAGTGACTCAGAGTGTTTGACTCGTTACAACGTGACACCGAGACTCGGACCGCCGACCTACAAGACTGATACCGAGGTCATCTGTACCTCCTACTACTCTAGACTGGTTCCTCTGGAGCACGGAGAGGTGAGACACTTGTCTGTCTGTCTGTCTGTCTGTCTGTCTGTCTCTTGCAGTGAATGAAGGTATTTTCATTTTTCTAATTACCCCACCTTCTCCGCCTGTCCTTCTTCCACCCTATGGCCCTCCCACCTCTTTCTCTCCCTGTCTGTCTCTCCACCTGTCTATCTCTCCCTGGCTACCTGTCTGTCTGTCAGATCCACACCTCTCTGATTAACGGGCGTCCTGGAGCTGATGACTTGACCTCTGACCTTCTGTCATTCACCTCGGCTCGTTACATCAGACTGAGGCTGCAGAGGATTCGAACCCTCAACGCCGACCTGATGACCCTGAGCTCCCACGATCCTCGTGACCTCGACCCCATCGTCACCCGACGGGTGAGACAGGCTGGGAGAGACAGATTATTCAGTCTTATTTATTTAGCATTTTACAAACAGTATTTTACTGTTTTATTTACTATTTTAATCATAGTAGTAATAGTATTCTATTGTTTTTATTTTAATTTACTATTTAGTAGTTGTGTCAGTATCATCAGTACTTATAGATATTAATATATAATGTGTGTTCTCAGTACTACTACTCCCTGAAAGACATCTCGGTGGGGGGGATGTGTATCTGCTATGGCCACGCCCAGAGCTGCCCCTGGGACCCTGTTACCAAGGTAACACAATGCACACACACACACACACACACACACACACACACAGTTAAATAACCTTTAGTAACCCCCTCCCCCTTCACCACTTCACTGCCCCCCACAGTAGTGTAGGAATGGTACGACCCAACAGCCATTGTCCAGTTGAGTGGACCGGCTCGTTAATGTGACACACACACGCACGCACACACGCACACACACACACACACACACACACACACACACACACACACACTAATGTTTGAGACAAATGAAAAAAACTCTTCATTGCATTTCTGTGTGTGTGTGTTTGTGTCTAACTCCCTTTCAACAGAAACTACAGTGTGTGTGTGAACACAATACATGTGGAGAGAGCTGCAACGAGTGTTGCCCTGGTTACCACCAGGAACCATGGCAACCAGGAACCATCTCCGAGGGAAACACATGTGAAAGTACGACATGCATTCGTAGTGTGTGTGTGTGTGTGTGTGTGTGTGTGTGTGTGTGATTGAGAGTTTTGATAAAGTTTTAATCATTCAGAACAGTTTCTTCTTCTTCCAGACTTCAAAATGTGAATAACGTAAAAGGAAAATTTTCAAAGGTCAACTATGGAACATCTGATGGATCAAACTAACGTGTGCTTATGTCAACCTGCCTGTCTGTCGGTTTACCTGTCTGTCTCTCAGAGTGTAACTGCCATAACAAGGCAGCAGACTGTCACTACAACCAAACAGTAGCAGATCTGAAGCTGAGTGTAAACACCCGTGGCGCCCAGCAGGGCGGCGGCGTCTGCATCAACTGTAGTCAGAACACAGCAGGAGTCAACTGTGAGACCTGTGCTGATGGATACTACAGACCACACCAGGTACTGCAGTACTACTAGTACTACTACTACAAGAATTGAAGATTGTTTTACCACTGTTTATTCATTCCTCTGTGTGTGTGTGGCTCACTACTGGGGTTCCGCAAGGCTCGGTTCTGGATCCTCCCTCTACACAACATCTCTTGGTTCTGTTATCCACTCCCATGACTTTTCCTACCACTGCTATGCCGCTGACACCCAGCTGATCCTGTCATTTCCCCCCTCTGACACAAAAGTGGAGGCACGCATTGCTGGTGTCAACTCGGACTGCGAGGAATCTGGGTGTGACCCTGGACGACCAACTGTCGTTCTCGCCAAACATCGCATCAGTGACACGCTCCTGCAGATTCCTCCTCTACAACATCAGGAGGATTCTCCCCTTCCTCAATGACGAGACAGAGCAGGAGCTCATCCAGGCTCTTATCATCTCTTGACTACTGCAACTCCCTCCTTGCTGCCCCGGCGTTTGCCATCAGACCTCTGGAGCTTGTTCAGAAAGCTGCAGCTTGTCTGGTGTTCAACCGCCCCAAGTTCTCCCATACAACTACCCTTCTCCGTTCTCTACACTGGCTCCCTGTAGCAGCTCATCCAGTTCAAGACCCTGGTGCTAGCCTACAGGGCAGTGAAAGGAACAGCTCCTTACCTCCAGGCTATGGTCAAGCCTTACACCCCCGCCCGACCACTTTGCTCTGCTGCCTCGAGGCGACTGGTTGCCCCGTTGCTCAGAGGTCCCTGGGGGCCGATCTACCGGGTCACGGCTCTTCTCTGTCCTGGCCCCACAGTGGTGGAATGAACTCCCTACTGATGTCAGGACAGCAGAGTCGCTGCCCATCTTTCACCACAGGCTGAAAACCCACCTCTTCAAGAAACACTACCCTGACCCTTCCTCTTCTAGAGACACTACCCTGACCCTTCCTCTTCTAGAAACACTACCCTGACCCTTCCTCTTCAAGAGACACTACCCTGACCCTTCCTCTTCTAGAAACACTACCCTGACCCTTCCTCTTCAAGAAACACTACCCTGACCCTTCCTCTTCTAGAAACACTACCCTGACCCTTCCTCTTCAAGAAACACTACCCTGACCCTTCCTCTTCAAGAAACACTATCCCTGACCCTTCCTCTTCAAGAAACACTATCCTGACCCTTCCTCTTCAAGAAACACTACCCTGACCCTTCCTCTTAGCTCTTGTTTATTTGATTTTCTTATTTGTCTCATTTGTTTAATTAAAAAGTAGGTCGCTAACTTATTGCACTTTTACCTCAGCACTGGTTCTGCTCTTAGTTGCTTGTTTAGGAAGGAAATGCTCTTCTGATTTCTAGTGACTAGTAGTTCTCTACCTATGTTGAATGCACTTATTGTAAGTCGCTTTGGATAAAAGCATCTGCTAAATGACTGTAATGTAATGTAAAAATGTAATGTGTGTGTGTGTGTGTGTGTGTGTGTGTGTGTAGGTGTCTCCCTATGCTGATTCTCCATGTATTGAGTGTAACTGTG
>JAXDDX010000101.1:1355000-1357500 GCA_034670405.1 Hoplostethus atlanticus
ATGTTCTCATCTCTGATTGGGTGATTTGTTTTTTCACCCAGCATGCAACTGTGCCCACACCCACGGCAATTGTAACCCAGAAACCGGCGAGTGTATCTGCCCCCCCCACACGGAGGGAGAGACGTGTGAGAGGTGTGAGACAGGTTACTGGGGTCACGACCCTGTCGCTGGCTGTAAGGTACACAACACACACACACACACTCTCTCACACACCACACACACACACCACACACACACACACACACTAACTGGAGTCATCTCTCTTCTCCAGCCTTGTGACTGTAGCGAAGTAGGAAGCTCCGCCCACCAGTGTGATCTCACCAATGGCAAGTGTCCATGTCGGGCGGGGTTCTCAGGCAGGTCATGTGACCAGTGTGCCCTGGGTTACCGCAGTTACCCAGAATGCACAGCATGCGGCTGCGACATGGCAGGAACGAAGGCTGTGTTCTGCAACGCAACCCACGGAGTGTGTGACTGCCTGCAGTCGGGAGAGTGTGTGTGTAAGGTAAGACTGTGTGTGTGTGTGTGTGTGTGTAAGGTAAGACTGTGTGTGTGTGTGTGTGTGTGTGTGTATGTATCTATGTGTGTGTGTGTGTGTGTGTGTGTGTGTGTGCGTGTGCATGTATGTGTGTGTGTGTGTGTGTGTGTGTGTGTATGTATCTATGTGTGTGTGTGTGGTAAGGCTGTCTTATCTGATCTTAAAAATTTATGTTTTGATGTGTGCTGTATACACTGCTTAACACTGCTTGTGTGTGTGTGTGTGTGTGTGTGTGTGTGTAGTCCAGTGTTGCAGGCCGGCGGTGTGAGGAGTGTGTGTTGGGTTCGTTCGGTCTGTGGTCTCAGAACCCGGCTGGCTGTTCTCCATGTTACTGCTCTGGTCTGTCCAGCGTCTGTGATGAACTGGGAGGGATGGTCCGGGTACTGGTGAGTCAGCACACACACACACACACACACACACACACACACACACACACACACACACACATACACATGCAAGCACTTTATTTTTCCATTGAAAGTAATTCTAGATAAAAAGTGACCAGAGGTTCCTGGAATCACTGACATAATTAGAGATACTGTCAACCCGTCTCTCTCTCTCTCCCTGTCTCTCTCTCTGTAGATAACACTAGGTGAGTCTCCAGACCTGCTGTCAGTAGTGAGCCAGTCGGACCTGCAGGGTGTAGTGACAGGAGTCTACCAACAGGGCGGCGACATGTTGCTGGACACCCGACAGTTCAAGACCAACAAACTAGCTGGTCCCCTGTACTGGAGACTGCCTAAGCAATACGAAGGCAACCAGGTACCATAGCCCGTTATGTTGACTTACACTGATGTACCAGCAAGGGGCGGCCTTTAGCCCGTTATGTTGACTTACACTGATGTACCAGTAAGGGGCGGCCTTTAGCCCGTTATGTTGACTTACACTGATGTACCAGCAAGGGGCGGCCTTTAGCCCGTTATGTTGACTTACACTGGCAGCTAGAACATTCCCTATATATATATGCCTGTTTGTTACTGAACCAGTACGTGTTAATAAATATTGATCCTAATGAATTGTGATATATATATATTAAAATATATATCTATCTATATATATTTTTTTTTTCATTACTAAACCAATTTCAGTTTGTCTTTCTGAACCAACATTCATGTCACTAGAAGAATGTGTTTTTGTGTATTGTATGTTGTGTTGTTGTGTATTGTGTGTATAATTGTGTGTTGTGTTGTTATGTTGTGTAGCTGCTGTCCTATGGAGGGCTGTTGTCTTATGTCGTGACCTTTTATGCGGAGAATGGGTTGGGACTGGCCAATCAGGAGCCTCAGATCCTGATGAGGGGGGGGACCCTGAGGAAGCTGATGATCTACACTGACATTGTTGCCCCTAACAACGGCATCAGGACACAGCATGACATCAGCCTGACGGAGGTACGGCAACCCAGACAGGACATTCAGAACGTCCTACTGAGGTTTAGAGTAGAGGATCATGGGAAACCACATCGTCTTTACCAAACGATCTTCAGTGTTGAGATGATCACCCACTCTGTTGTGAGGAACTGTCTGCTGCAGTTACTTAACATCCGGTTGAAACAGGATGTTGGGGCGAGGCATAACGCAATCAAACATGTAAACCAATTGGATGAGTTAGGGAAAGGTGGGGTATGGGGGGGGTACGACTCCTGAGCCCTGGTAGTTAGTACTTCCTGGTAGCATTATGATGATGATGATGCTGGTGTGTGTGCATGTGTGTGTGTGTGTGCTCTCTAACAGCACCAGTGGAAGTATTTCAACTCAGTGTCGGACGAGGCGGTGAGCCACGCTGACTTCCTGTCCGTCCTCAGTAATGTCCAGTACATCATCATCAAGGCTTCATACGGGACGAGACTACAGCAGAGCAGGTACACCCACACCCACACACACACACACACACACACACACACACTCCCTAACACTAAGGCTAAATAATATATAATATATAACAGGTTCTATAAAAACAATCCAA
>JAXDDX010000101.1:1362500-1367500 GCA_034670405.1 Hoplostethus atlanticus
CAGATTGACATCACAGCTGAGGTTGACTCCGCCCATCAGAGCGCCTTGATGGCCCACAGCACCGCCTCACTGGCACTGAACCTGGTAACACACACACACACACACACACACACACACACACAAACGCACGCGTTCCCATGATGCTTTGATTGACAGCCGTCAATTGCAGACTGACGACAGGTTGATGCTGCCTGTCTCTCCATTCTGTTGTCCTACTGACTGTGTGTGTCTGTCTCAGACGGTCCAATCAGAGCAGCCGCTGGCGTTGGAGGGCGGAGCCGCAGTGAACCTCAGTTCTGCTGTTCTGGAACAGAGCCGCCAACTCAGCAGTACTACTGACGGTCTGTCTGTCTGTCTGACTACCTGTCGGTCTGTCTAACGGTCTGTCTGTCTGTCTGCCTAACTGTCTAACGGTCAGTCTGTCTGACTGACTACCTGTCTGTCTGCCTGCTTTTGTATTGCCCTGTCTTTCTGTCGGTCTCCATAGAGTGGTGCAGGAATGAGTCCTAAAACCAGGAAGAGAGTTAGCATTTTTTTAATCCCGGTTCCCTCATCTTGAAGTCAATGGGTTTTTTGAATGTGTTTTTGGTTAGATGCCTGAAATAAGGTCTGTGGTTAACACAAGCTTAAGAGGTTTTCACGTTTTGTTCTACAACATAAAATACGTCAGTAAATACCCCACTCGTGAGTTTTGTTGCTAACAACAAAACTCACAACAAAAGGCGGTTACTAACAAGTGGCTAAATGAGACTACAGAGGTTGTCGGGGACATTAAACGCATCACACCGAACACGGTAACTCATCTAGTCACTAGTCCGCCTTTACAGCCTCTAGTTGTGTTTATACTCGCGCTCTTCCAAACTATTCTAACTCAAACTTTCCAACTTGTAGATTGACGTTGAAGTCATGTGACCGTGGTGTAGTTCGTTTATAGCCTAACATTAGCTTTTTACTTCTGGCGATTGCATTTACGCTTCAAAAATCATAAAGTGGTGTTCATTTGTGAAGATTATCTTGCTGAACAAAACGTGTAAGTATCATAAACAGAGTTTATTTTCTGCAATAATCCAAAATCCAATGGAAAAATCTGATTGGCTTTTTGTGGAGGGAACCAGGGCGATGCTAACTTCCGGGTTGGCTACAACAATACGTCATCCCTGCACCACTCTATGAACTACATGTTGAGGTCTACTGTGTTTTCTGCAGGTCTGCGGTTAAACGTCTCCATGACGACAGCTCGACTGGGATTGGTCAGAGAGAGTGTCCATAACACCAGCCGGCTCCTCCGTCAGCCAATCAGTGAGCTCCACAGCCTTTCTAACGGTGAGAGATCCCGCCTTCCTCACCAATGTTTCAATTAGTAAAATAAAATAACACAGAAATAAAAACTGGTGGGTGTGTTGCAGGGTCTGGTGCAGTGCTGCAGGAGGCGGGGCTTCAGGAGGCGGGGCTTCAGGAGGCGGGGCTTCAGGCTGCAGCAGTGCGGTCCAGCCTGCTGGAGGCGCTGGAGAGGCTGCAGCAGCTCAGAGCAGCACTGCAGCACTCTTCTTCTGTGGTGGAAAACACAGAGAACACTGTCAGAGACACCAACGAGCTGGTGACACACTCACACACTGCTGGTGGGTCCACACACACACACACACACACACACACACACACACACACACACACACACACACACACACACCGAAAAATGTACTTACTTTTTCACTTCCTGTTTCCTGTTTCTCAGCCAATGAGGCGCAGCATAAGTTGGAGGAGGCAGAGCATCGTACGGAGCGTCTGATGGACAGGATCAAGCCACTAAGCATTCTGGGAGAAACACTGAGCAGGAACCTGTCTGACATCAGAGAGCTGATCAACCAGGCCAGGAGACAGGCTGCCTCGGTACACACACACACACACACACACACACACACAGTTGATGATGATGATGATGATGATGATGATGATGAAGGTGAGCTCTCCAGATCAAGGTGGCGGTGCAGGCAGACCGCAGCTGCGTTCGCTCCTACCGACCGGAGCTTCAGTCCAGTAACTTCAACACGCTGGCGCTGACAGTGAAAACCTCCAGTCCAGACAACCTGCTGTTCTACCTGGGAGGAAACACCACGGTACACACACCCTGACCCCTGACCCTTGAACTCTGACCCCTGACCCTGGTAGAGGTGAGGACGGGAGAATCTTCCTCTCTGTGAATCTTTGTTTTGGTTTCCAGGTGGACTTCCTGGCGGTGGAAATGCATGATGGGAAGGTTTCTATGGTGTGGGATGTTGGGTCCGGCAGCACCAGGCTGGAATACCCCGACCTGGATATTACTAATAATAGATGGACCCGCATCAACGCTACCCGGTAACACACACACACACACACACACAGACCAGACCAGACCATTATAGCAATAATGTCGTCTGTAATTAAATGTTATACTTGTAATAGTGTGATGTCATGTCATAAAGTGTGATGTCATGTCATATGATGTGTCATATCATATCATGTCATGTCATGTCATGATATGTTAAATGTGATGTAATGTAATGTGATGTCATGTGTGATGTCGTGTGTGATGTTGGTAGGTTTGGTGTCCATGGCTCTCTGTCGGTCCAACAGCTGGAGTCGGAGTCCGGTCCATCGCCCGCGGTAACGGCAACATCACCGGGACCTGCTCGGGTTCTGGACGTTGACAGCAACACTGTTATATACATAGGAGGACTGGCAACACACACTGAGGTAGAACACACACACACACACACACGATAACACACACACACACAGAGTAACACACATCAACCATAAATCATCCACTAAATCTGCATGTGTGTGTGTGTGTTATTCCGTGTGTGTGTGTGTTATTGTGTGTGTGTGTGTGTGTGTGTGTAGAAGCCATCAGCACTGGGTGTGTCTAGTTTCCAGGGCTGTCTGGGCGAAGCGTCGCTCAATGAGAGAAACATCGGCCTTTGGAACTACCAGAGCAGAGAAGGAGAGTGTAGAGGCTGCTTCAGCAGGTAACACACACACACACCAAACACACACAAACACACACAAACACAAACACACACACACACACACAATAAACCCACACATGCAAAGTCAGACAACTAAATGATGGTGTCTTGATGGCTTCAAACCAGTTGAACACACACGAGTCGCTGAATATTCCCACATCACTTGAACGCAGCATAAGCTACAGCCATGAAAAATAAAACAGGGAGTTATGATTGGTTATTGATCAGCTTTCTCTTCCTCTACTTCCTCTGCCTGTCTCTCTCTCTCTGTCTATCTACCTGTCTCTCTCTCTGTCTGTCTACCTGTCTCTCTCTGTCCGTCTGCCTGTCTCTCTCTCTGTCTGTCTTACACCCTCAGTCCCCAGGCAGAGGAGACTTCCTTCCATTTTGACGGTTCTGGATTCTCATTGGTCCAGAAATCTCTTCGCTCCACCTCCACCTCCATCGTTCTGCTGTTTAAAACGCTGTCGCCGGGCGGATTACTGCTGTACCTGGCTTCCAACAACACTGTACGACACACACACACACACAAACACACCACACACACACACACACCACACACACACACCAGTGTAGTTTCCTGTGGAATGTAAACTTCCTGTTTCCTGCAGAGGGACTTCCTGTCCATGGAGCTGGTGGAGGGGCGTGTCCGTCTGACCTTTGACCTGGGCTCAGGCCCTCTGACCCTGACGTCCAACAGGAAGTATAACGCCGGAGTCTGGTACAAGATCACCCTGCAGAGGAGCAAACGCAAGGGTTAGTACTACTACTACAGTACTACTACTACTACTGCTACTGCTACAGTGCTACTACTGCTACTACTGTTACAGTACTACTACTACTACTGCTACAGTACTACTACTACTACTGCTACTATTACTACTACTGCTATAGTACTACAGTACTACTACTGCTACTCCTACTACTACTGCTACAGTACTACTACTGCTACTACTACTACACCACTACAGTACTACAACTGCTACTACTACTACTACTACAGTACTACTACACCACTACAGTACTACAGTACTACTACTGCTACTAGTTTTCCTCACCTGTGTGTGTGTGTGTGACAGGCTATCTGTCCATCATGGCGGCCGACCAGTCATCAGAGAAGGAGGTGCTGGAGGCGGAGTCTCCAGGGACCGCCTCCGACCTCAACCGCTCCGACCTCGACCCCATCTACATTGGAGGACTTCCTGCTTCTCGACCAATCAGGTAAGAGTGTAATGTCACCTGACTGTGGAAGATCCAGATTTGAGTTCAGTAGAGTGATTTCTAATTCTCTCTGGTTGCTAGGCGACAGGTGGTCTCCAGGTCGTATGTAGGTTGTATAAAGAACGTGGAGATCGCTCGATCAAACTTCGACCTGCTGCGGGACGCCTACGGGGTCAGGAAGGGCTGTGTGCTGGAGGTACACACACACACACACACACACACACACACACACACACACACACTTAGAAATACACAACCTCAAACACACATCCTAACTCTCCCCTCTGTGTTTCTCTCTCTCTACCTGTCTGTCTCTCAGGCGGTGAGGAGTGTGTCTGTGTTGAAGGGAGGCTTTGTCCAGCTTCCTCCTCTGTCGCTCGGCCAGCAGGGGGAGCTGCTGCTCTCCTTCTCCTCCAACAACCAATCAGGGATCCTATTGGCTGCCTTTAATGAGGACAACACACAGGACACGCCGCAAACACAACGACACACACCACAGGTTAGGGGAGGGAGAGGGAGAGAGAGAGAGAGAGAGAGAGAGAGAGAGAGAGAGAGAGAGAGAGAGAGAGAGAGAGTGAGAGTGAGAGTGAGAGTGAAAAAGAGAGAGACTATAATATAATGTGTGTGTGTGTGTGTGTGTGTGTCTCCAGTTCTTCCTGTCAGTTCAGCTGGTATCAGGCTGGTTGGAGGTGGAGCTTGGCAAGGTGGGCGGGGCCAGTCAGAGAGTTGTGGTGAAACCTCGCAGTGGATCCTTCGCTGACGGAACCAAACACT
>JAXDDX010000101.1:1370000-1382500 GCA_034670405.1 Hoplostethus atlanticus
ATGTGTGTGTATATAACAGTAAAACTAAACGTATTCTGTTTATATATGTGTGTGTGTGTGTGTGTGTGTGTAGTGCGTGACGGCTACAAGGTGGGCTCTGATATGTCGGTGTCTCTGGAGTTTCGGACCAGCCAATCAGATGCCGTCTTACTGGGCATCAGTAGTGCCAAGGTCGACGCCATCGGACTGGAGATCATTAACGGACAGGTAGGAGTGTGTGTGTGTGTTTCATCTATATAACAAACTGTTTGTTTACAATTATAATTTTCTTTTCATTGGGGTTTTGGACAACAGCTTACTTGAGGTGGTGCTCATAGGGAATCATAAGGAATCATTAAGTATCATAAGGAATCATAAGGAATCATTAAAGTATCATAAGGAATCATAAAGCATCATATGGAATCATAAAGCATCATATGGAATCATAAGGTATCATGAAGTATCATAAGGAATCATAAGGAATCATAAAGAATCATAAGGAATCATTAAGTATCATAATGAATCACTGGAATCATAAGGAACCATAAGGTATCATAAGGAATCATAAAGCATCATAAAGCATTATAAGGAATCATAAGGAATCATTAAATATCATTATGAATCATTGGAAACATAAGGAACCATAAGGAATCATAAGTCATCATAACCCCCCCCCCCCCCCTCCAGGTCGTCTTCCATGTGAACAACGGTGCAGGTCGAGTGTCTGTGATGTCAGTGGTTGGTCAGGTGTGTGACGGTCGGTGGCGCCGGCTCCTGGCCAGGAAGACCAAACACACCCTGACTCTGACTGTTGATGGGCGGAGCAACACCACCCCCAACCCCTACCCACAATCCACCTCTGCAGAGACCAACAACCCCATCTACCTGGGAGGATACCCTGGTAACACACACACACACACACACACACACACACACACACACACACACATTTTACACAGATATATCAGTGATATCTGTATCTGTATCTCTCTCTCTCTCTCTCTCTCTCTCTCTCTCTCTCTCTCTCCCATCCAGATGGGGTGAAGCAGAACTGTCTGTCCATCAGGTCCAGGTTCAGAGGTTGTATGAGGAACCTGCAGCTTGTTAAGTCTCACCTTAACGAGGCTCTGGACCTGAGCTCCGCCTACTACCGTTCGGGAGTCACTCCTAACTCTTGTCCTGCTGCCTAGCAACGCCGGCTCCTCTTGATCCACAGACACACCCAGTTGGATTCCTATTGTTCCAGATTACATGTCTAAAGACGCTAGACCGGATTCCATGTCAGTCTGAACCGATTCAACCAGATTCCATGTGGTTTCTCTCTGGATCTTCTTCTTCCTGGTGAAAAATGTCTCCACATGACAGACCAGTAAGATGTTTTTAATGAATGGTTATTTCTATGGCAACATCAATGAAACTGCGGTTTGCTTAGTTTTCATGAAAAAACAGAATAATGATTATTGATATGTGAACCATGACGTGTAATGTTGTAAAATCAACTGTTTCCAACTCTTGTGTCTTACTAGAAATGATGGAACATTCCTGTCTGTTAATAAAGTCAGTAGATTAAAGTACCTGCACCTTTAAATCCTGTCCATTAGTAAAGCCAGCAGCCTAACCAACCAACCACTCAACTAACCAACCACACACACAACTAACCAACCACATAAATAGCTAACCACTCAAGCAACCAGACAGAAACTCTGCTGAACAGGAGCTTGATCAGAAACAAGGCCTTCCTCTGCCAGAGGGTGGCGCTGCAGCACAACAGAAAGAGACTCCAGAGTCCAGACAGCTCCAGGACCTCGGACACCAAAGTCATTTCAGCACAATGCTCATATTTCAGAAACATCCAGACCAGCCGTTCAATTCAAGAGTGATCACATGGCAAGATGAGTCAACGTGACACAACAGTGAAAGTCCAAACTGCAACCTAGCATGTTGAGTCGGTAGTGAGCTGTGGTCCAGTAATGAGCAGAAACAGCCCGGCGACACTCAGACATCCAGTCTTGATCTGAATCTGTAGCAGCAGCCAGTTCAGATGCTTCAGGCTGAAATGTTCCTCAACTGAGCAATGTAACGTTGGACACCTAAAAGATGTCTCAGTGGTTAGAATGAGGCTACACAGGGTTTAAAAGTGTTGTCTTGTACATGTGGACTTCTCTGGTACATATTTGTGATATTTATAACTGACTCAATATATAACAACATATATGAGCGCTACAGCAGAGACGCCATGTTGAACTCGGGTGGGTGAAACGCAGCGAACAGAGAACCAACAAAACAAACCTGTAAGGGTTAACTTTGAAACATGATCTCACCCAAACTGATCCAGAAACAGTTTCACAGCATCACATTATGGAGTCCAACACTGACGGCAGTCTCTCATCTCCTGGTTTATTTCGGCGATCATATTCTGTCCAAGAAAAGATGAGCAGTTCTCCTCATGCTTCACAGCTGGCTAGTTTTACTGATGAGGAGCCTTTACATAGAGAAGTACAGTGCAAACATTATAGCATTATTCTGTTTCATCAAGCTGAACTCTGTGAAGCAACAAGATTCAATACTTCATTTGGTGTGGATGAATCATTAGAGGTTAGAGGACAGAGGTTAGAGGTCAGATGGCAGGTTAGGACAGAGGTTAGAGGTCAGACTGCTGGTCAAGACAGAGGTTAAAGGGTCAGATGGCTGGTTTGGACAGAGGTTAGAGGTCAGGGCTGGTTGGGGCAGAGGTTAGAGGTCAGATGGCAGGTTAGGACAGAGGTTAGAGGTCAGACTGCTGGTTAGGAGAGAGGTTAAAGGGTCAGATGGCTGGTTTGGACAGAGGTTAGAGGTCAGGGCTGGTTGGGGCAGAGGTTAGAGGTTAGAGGTCAGATGGCAGGTTAGGGCAGAGGTTAGAGGTCAGATGGCAGGTTAGGACAGAGGTTAGAGGTCAGATGGAAGGTTAGGACAGAGGTTAGAGGTCAGACTGCTGGTTAGGACAGAGGTTAAAGGGTCAGATGGCTGGTTCGGACAGAGGTTAGAGGACTAGTTGGCTGGTGACAAACAAACAAACAAACACACAAAGAAGAAAGAAACCATTGCCAAGTGTAAATTCATTTTTATAAAGATTTATTCATCTGATAACTCACAGACTGTGAGAATGAGAGACGGAGACCTTTGTGATAATATTCATATTTCAACAGCTTTTAATCTCTGCCAGATCATGATTTTTGCTTCAGAAGACCTTTCTATCTGTCTGTCTATCGTAAAGACTGACTAGTTCACTAACGGGCCAACAAACTAGCTAGCAAACTACCTATCTTAACTACCTATCTGGCTGATTAACTACCTAATTAGCTGACTAAAAAACTAACAGTCTTTAAAAACATTGTTAGTTTCAGTCAGTCATGCATATTTCTCCAGTGTCGGTAACGTTCATCCAGTCCATCCTGAATCCATCCAAAGTCCATCCTTTTATTATAAATCCATACCTTTGGACTTCCATAGTTCCATAACCCAATACCATGAGAATCCCATAATTCCATACTGTGAATTGGAGCTGTGCTATCCCATAATCCATGTTATTGGTATTTAATAGTTTTATAATCCATGCCTTTGGAATTCCAAGGTTCCAGATTCTGCAATTCCAGTGTCCATGTCACTGAAGGTCCAGAATTCCAAAGTCTATGCAGAGTTTATACCACATTCTACAGTCCAGTAGAAACAGCTATCAGTTCCAGTGCCCACCCACCAACAACACCCAACACCCATCATCCAGATACCTATCATCCAAACACCCAGACACCCAGCATCCAGATACCAAGCCACTCAGAATGCAGATACCCAGCACCCAGACACCCATCATCAGATACCCAGCATCCAAACACCCAGCATCCAGACACACAGTATCCAGACACTCAGACACCCAGACACCCAGCATCCAGCATCCAGACAGCCAGACACCCATCATCCAGACACCCAGACACCCAGCATCCAGCATCCAGATACCAAGCCACTCAGAATCCAGACACCCAAACACTCAAACACCCAGCATCGACACCCAACACCTTACACCCCAACAGCCAGCTCATTCACCTATTAAAACCTTAAAACAGTGTGCTGTGCTGTTCCTCGTTCAAAAGGAAACAACAAACCACACCCACAGTGGTTTCCTGTCCTTGGGAAGACTTGATTAGCCTGCTGGTTATGTCCAGGTCTGCAGGACCCTGCTTGTGTTATCTACCAGCTCCCAGCTCAGAAACCAGTTACTGCGCTGTTCAGTTTCACTGGCTGGGCTGAAGTAGGCATGTACGTAACAAATTGGATTCCAAATGCACTCTCAACAAAGACTAAAGTGTTTGTTAAGCATAAATCTGTTATTGGGACCCTAGTGTAATTGGACTTCCATGTAGCTCACTTCTAAACAACTATCTATCAAAATATATTGATTGAAAATGCTTTTTTTAAAACCTGAACATTCAATCAAAACAGACAGACAGGCACCTGTCTCTCCCACTGGGACAGCATGTCTAGCCCTGTAGAGTTAACTACCACGATGTTAGCATAATATACAATACTGCAGTGAAGACATGCCAGCAGGCTTATTAACAATGAAGAACACCAGACAGACGGTATTGCTTGTGGTACAGTTCAAATGAAATGGAAAAGGCAGTTTTTATGTGCATTCAACGGGTTAAACATTTAAATGTTTACCTAATCCTAATACCTAATATCTAAGTCAGCAGGTCCACCTGCTGTTATAACACTCAAGCGTTTGTTTCCTCTGAGCATTCGTACCTGTGTTGTGTTTGAAAACCATCACAATGTTAGCAAGCTGCCTCATATATTTCACAGTTGGATCCTCCAAAGCAGAGCTGGGAGCCATGCTGTCACAGTAATCTGTGGCCTTTGGCTCCCTCTACTGTACAGTGTAATTATAATAGAATAATTATTATATTAAATATAATATAATAATTCAATGTATTCAAAAGCTAACAGCTGACTGACATGATTAACCAACAAAGACCATTGGAACCCATATTCCAGTTCTGATGGTCTTTGTTGGGTGCTGTCTGAACAACTTGGAGCTCAATGCTCTAAAGACAGTGGAGATAGTGGTGGATTACAGGAAGAACCCAGCCCCCATCACCCTGTGTGACTCCCCAGTCGAAACTGTGGAGTCCTTCCACTTCCTGGGTACCATCATCACCCAGGACCTCAAGTGGGAGCTGAACATCAGCTCCATCACCAAAAAAGCACAGCAGAGGATGTACTTCCTGTGGCAGCTGAAGAAGTTCAACCTGCCAAAGTCGATGATGGTGCACTTCTACACCGCCATCATTGAGTCCATCTTCACCTCCTCCATCACCATCTGGTACGCTGCTGCCACTGCCAAGGATAAGGGCAGACTGCAGTTTGTCATTCGCTCTGCTGAGAAGGTGATTGGCTGCAATCTGCCATCTCTCCAGGACCTGTACACCTCCCGGACCCTGAGGTGTTCAGGTAGGATTGTAGCCGACCCCTCCCACCCTGGACACAAACTCTTTGAGTCACTCCCCTCTGGCAGGAGGCTGCGGTCCATCAAGACCAAAACCTCACGCCACAAGAACAGCTTCTTCCCATCTGCAACCGGCCTGATCAACAAGGCCCGGGTCCCCCGCTCACCAGAAGACTGGTGACTTTTTACATTTGACATTCTAGTAATTTCTGTCTTATCCTGAATGACTTCTTGTGTGGTCAAAGGTAGAATCAGCTTCAATCCTTAGATCACCAACATCACAAACAACCTGTTCCTTTAGCTCAGAATGAACAAGGATCCATTTTGAAGCGAAAAGCCAAGGTGACAGTTTGATAAAATGCCCCGTCAAGCCTGGACTGAAGCCAGGATCAATAGATTTCTGTCAGTGTGTGGCTGAGCAAACTAATCATCTATCACCTTCCCTCCGTGGAAACAGGATGGAGCAGCAATACATTGATCACAGGAAGAGATCTATCCATATTAGATGCATGTTTTAATGTCAGCAGGAAAGTATTAATATATTAGTATTGTTGGATTTCATTCAAAAACTCTAGATATCCATTTTGGAAATATTGTGCTACTTGAAACTCAGTATTTAAAAAAATGCATGTTTCTATCCTCAGAAACCAAGAATGTGCTTCACGTTCATGCTTTTTTATTTAATCAACCAAGGACTTCAGTTACCTGCTATCATTTAAAACAGTGGTGCTACTTGGACGTGTTCAGGTGTTCAACTCTCTGGAGCGCCCACATCCAAGATGGCGACCATATGGTCAATTGGTTTAGTTAACAAATTGAAAACTAACTGCAACGACTTACGACTAGGAGGCTGACAAATTTACGGTAAAAGTGATTTGACATGAATGCAGCATTAAGTTCACTTGGTTTAATGCGGTGCTGTCAATCATTTAGTCATCGTCGCTTGTGTGGCTTCTTTCAGATGAACATCTTTTTTTGGAGTTAAACTTTTTGTTTACTTCCTCTTCCTCTCCTCTACTTCATCCCTCCTCCTCCTCCTCCTCCTCCTCCTCCTCCTCCTCTCTCTCCTGCTGTCTGTCAGTCTGCGAGATCATCCTTAGCTTCTCCTTGTTGGAATACTTTCGCTGTGATGTCACTTCCTCCCTGCCCTCCTTCGTCCTCCCTGAGGTCTGACCCCCATCCCCTGACATCACATGGCAGGAAGTAGTCGTCTCGGCCATTGCCTCTGACGATGCAAACGACTCCCCCCTGGCATGGGCTAACTTGGTATATCCCGCCATGTTGCTTACTGGGCAGCTCCGCCTCCTAGAGCGTTCATCCGGCGTCTGGACAGGGGGTGTGGAGGAATAGGAGGAGAGGAGGTGGGAGAGGGAGGAGAGAGAGAGGTGAGGCGGGGTGAGGGAGGAAGAGGAGAGGAGCAGGAGGGCCTGGGAGCCTCTTGGAGTCTCCCTGTGGAGACTGGAGGTACTGCAGGAAGCTTCTGTCAAGTTTTTCCGGAAAGATCTGTGCAGCTTGGAAGAAACCATTTGGGGCTTGTTGGAGGGGGGAGAGGAGGAGGAGAGGGGAGACTGCAGACATGCATACACCTCCTCCTTCCTTTTCTCCTCACTCTCTACTCCTCCTTCATTTCTAAAGTCAGACACCTCCCCACCTCCTCCAGCTCCTCCAGCTGCAGCCCAGCCTCGGTAGGCTCTTGCCCGAGCAGAGTGTCTCCTCTGCTGGGGAAGAGGCAGAGGGCGGCTGGGCAAGGCTCTGGGTCTGGTGAGGGGTAAGGTGAAGGAGTTTAGCGCCTCCTTCTGTCTGGAGGTCCAACAGTTAAATTCAGTGCTGGGACTGGAGCTGGGGGGGAGGGAGAGTCTATGACTGGACTGATGGAGGTGCAGAGGGAGGTGGGAGGAGGAGGAGGAGAGAGGATGAGGAGTGTGTCTGTTCTCGTGGCAGATACTGAAGACTGTGTCTCTGTCTCCTCCCTCACCTCCTCCTCCTCCTCCTCTCCCGCTGCTACCTAGTGACAGTTGCCTCAACAACAGCCCCCTCCCTCCTCCATCCTCCCCCCCTCCTCCTCCTCCACCTCCCCTCTTGGCCAATAGCGCCGCTGCGTACGTTGCTCTGGGTTTTGCCTCCAGGCTCTTTGATTGGACGTAGTTAACGAGCCCGTTGAGGGGATTAGCTGACGGGTGGCGGGCGGCAGCAGGCTTCCTGAGGCTATGCAGGTCAATGACGGTGGAGTAAATGTCACGCAGGTTGATCACCTTGGTCTTCCTGTCACGGTTCTCATGCAGGACCGCATTGGCACAGATGAAGAGGAAAATACCAATTCCCATTATGAGAGGACCGAAGACCTTCAGCCTATCAGAATACAGATACCTGAGGGGGAGAGAGAGAGAGGGGGGGGGGGGTTTAGGGAGGTTTAGATATTGGTCAGCTCTTGGGACTCGTGTAGTCGACGATGCCATCACTGACATGGACCCCTCCCTCATCAGTGCATTCACTGTCAGACCACAGAGCCCATTATCAGACCACCGTATACTTAAAAAGAACTGCACAGCAGAAATCAACAGGACCTGAGCCCTGTAAAATGTATAAACTTAACAGGTCATATAAATGGGCTCCTGACTGTGAGGTAAATTTAAATAAAAATTTAAATTTAAAATTTAAACTTCTTCTTCTTCTTCTTCTGAAATCACTAATCTCATCAACACTTTTCCATCAGATGGCACAATTTAAGCACTAACAAAACAGAGAATTTGGCCCTACAAAACAAAAAAATAAAAATAAAACAAATAAAGAAAAATAATTTTGAAAGACTATATGAGCAAATTTCACTAAACTGTTTAAAACATAAACATAAACAAATCCAAGAAAATCTCTTGAATCAAGTATCAAAAAGAATCAGAATACTCTTGACAATCTCATCTCATAACAATGAAAGAATTGGAAGACAACATAAAAAAAAATAAAATCTGGCAAAGCATGTGGACCTGACAGCATCAGGACCAAGATGCTGAATCACAGCAGCCCTGTGCTGTACCAGGCCCTGCTTAAACTGTTCAACCTTGTTCTCCAAGCTGGTTGCTTTCCTGAGATCTGGAGCCGGGGGCTTATTTCCCCAATACATTGGGGATACAGTGGAGATAAATTAGACCCTAACAACTACAGAGGCATCTGTGTGAGCAATAACCTAGGGAAGGTTTTCTGCAGCATTATCAATGCCCGAATGCTGGCCTTCCTTATTGAACAGAATGTCTTGAGTAAAGGGCAAATTGGCTTTCGATCAAATCACCGCACTACTGGTCATGTTTACACCCTACACACCCTAATTAACCATCACGTACACAAACAAGGGAAAGATTTTTGCATGTTTTATTGATTTTAAAAAGGCTTTTGAAGAAGGATTATATTATAGCGGTATATGGGGTAAAGTTTATGATGTAATAAAGTCAATGTATATCAGTAACAAGTGTGGAGTAAAAGTGGCAATAAAAGTGCAGAATTCTTCACTCAAAGGAAAGGAGTTTTTCAGGGAAACCTTGTCACCAACTCTCTTTAATATCTACATAAATGAATTAGAAGTACGGTTAGAACAATCTGCACTAACCCTACGCAATAAGGAGTTCAAACTCCTGCTGTACGCAGATGACCCTGGACTAACCCTACACAATAAGGAGGTCAAACTCCTGCTGTACGCAGATGACCCTGGACTAACCCTACACAATAAGGAGGTCAAACTCCTGCTGTACGCAGATGACCCTGGACTAACCCTACACAATAAGGAGGTCAAACTCCTGCTGTACGCAGATGACCCTGGGCTAACCCTACATCGAAATATGGGGTCCACTCAGTCAGCATGACTACACTAGATGGGACAAGCATCCTATAGAAGCCCTGCATACAGAATTCTGTAGAACATTGAAAGAAAAACCCCAACCAATGCATGCATGGCAGAATTAGGTCACTATCCATTGATAATAAACATTGAAAAAAGAACACTAAAATATTGGATGCATCTCAAATTGAGTCCCCAAGACACACTAAGATTTCAGGCATTACAAACCCAAGAACTGAACCCCAAAAAGAGTCCCTTCTGTCAGCTGGCCATGAGCCTTATTAATCAAGTAACACCTAATGCTGACCAACCACAGACCAGCACTGCACTGCACTGTGTGTATGTGTGTGTGTTTGTGTGTGTGTGTGTGTGTTTGTGTGTGTTGTGTGTGTGTGTGTGTGTGTTTGTGTGTGTTTGTACCTATCCAGGAATTCCTCCAGGAATCCTCGTGGATGTTGCCGGTTCGTCCCGTTGACATTCTCTGTCCCGTTAAAACCATAGCTCCCTCCTCCTCTTGCTCCTCCTCCTCTTCCTCCTCCTCCACTTCCTGCTCCTCCACCTCCTCTTCTTCCTCCTCCTCCTCTTCCTCCTTCTGGTTCACGTTCGCCCATCTCCTCTCCTGTCTCTCCTCTCTAGAAGGAGTCAGAGCTGCGTTCAACAACATATCCTGTTCAAAGACGCTTCCAGTCTCTCCACCAATCACAGCAGACTAAATAATGACTGATTGGTCACCAAACCAATCACAGAGGACTAACCATCATATCATGGTTGAAGAACACGCCTCCAAAAATTAAAATGAATGAAACGTTCATGTAGTTGAACAGTTTGGAGAATCTCCACTCACATGGAGAATACTCAGATTACTTTACCAGTAGTACTGTAGTACCAGTAATGAAGTACTGTTATTACGGTACTGTAGTAATGGTACTGTACTAGTAGGACCAGTATGGCACTGTAGTATTAGTACTATGGTGCTGTAATACTGGTACTGTACCTGTAGGACCAGTATGGTACTGTAGTATTAGTACTATGGTGCTGTAGTACTAGTAGTATGGTACTGTAATACTGTTACTATGGTACTGTAGTACTGGTACTGTACCTGTAGGACCAGTATCGTACTGTAGTATTAGTACTATGGTGCTGTAGTACTAGTATAATGGTACTGTATTGGTGTAAACAATGTACTTGTAGTTCACCTCAGCAGACTTGGTCGAAGTACTGGCTGACACAGAGGGCAGTGTGGCGCCCTCCTGTGGCCGGGTGGTGAAGAACAGGCCGTCTCGAGGCCAGTAGCCCAGTGCAGCCATGGCAACGCCCACCAGTAGGACCATGATGCCGAGAGCTGCCACCAGACCAGAGACTGAACACAGCTTCAGCTTCCCCTTCACCACCACCACCTCATTCCTCCTGCAGGTGGCAGCAGACAGATCACAGTATACATGTAAGTAAACTAGATTCAGGTCTGGATCAACTAACGGTCTGGATCAGCTAACAGTCTGGATCTACTAACGGTCTGGATCTATTAACGGTCTGTATCTACTAACGGTCTGGATCTACTAACGGTCTGGATCTATTAACGGTCTGTATCTACTAACGGTTTGGATCAGCTAACAGTCTGGATCTACTAACGGTCTGGATCAGCTAATGGTCTGGATCAGCTAACGGTCTGGATCAGCTAACGGTCTGGATCTATTAACGGTCTGGATCTAGTAACGGTCTGGATCAACTAACGGTCTGGATCAGCTAACGGTCTGGATCTACTAACGGTCTGGATCAGCTAACGGTCTGGATCTACTAACAGTCTAGATCTACTGTAGTACTGGTGGATATACTATGGTGTGGATCTACTAAATGTGTGGATCTACTATGGTGTGGAGCTACTATCGGTCTGGATCTACTGTAGTACTGGTGGATCTACTAAAGGTGTGGATTTACTAAAGGTGTGGATCTACTAAATGTGTGATCCACTAAAGTGATCTACTAGTGAATATTAAACTGCCTTGTGATCTACTAACAGCACAGGACATCAGTCTGGTGTGTGCTGTTTACTATGTGTGTGTGTGTGTGTGTGTGTGTGTGTGGGTGCGCGTGCACCTCTTCTTCTTAGCCTTCCTCTTGTGTGTGTGTGTGTTGTGTGTTTTGGACCGGAGGGAGTCCTGTCGCCGGGCGTTGATCCGCAGGAGGCCTCCTGTAGCGATCATCACCACCAATCAGACGGCAGCTGAGCAGGCTCGGCCCCGCCCACCACCACCTCCCAGTACTCAGTCAGTTACCTGAGAAAGAGACAGACAGAGAGACAGATAGATGGAGAGACAGACGGAGAGAGACAGACAACTCTTATTTTTCTAATCTGTTCAGTCCATCCCTACAGTATAGAGATCTACTGGATTCAGTGTCATTATATCATAAAAGTGTCAAAAAATGATATCTACATTTCAACAGAACAGTAATTATTAATAATATTTGCAATGTGTGTGTGTGTATATATGTAAACACACACACTGTGACGTTTGACTTTGTTTAGGATGGGTTAGGGTTGTCACAACACACACACACACCCCGTATCCAACTCTCAACCCCACCAGGCGTAACAGATAGAGCAACACACATACACAGCAGTTTATCAGCAACCATACAACAACACACACAGCAGTTCAGCAGCAACCATACAACAACACACAGCAGTTCAGCAGCAACCATACAACAACACACACAGCAGTTTATCAGCAACCATACAACAACACACACAGCAGTTTATCAGCAACCATACAACAACACACAGCAGTTCAGCAGCAACCATACAACAACACACACAGCAGTTTATCAGCAACCATACAACAACACACACAGCAGTTTATCAGCAATCATACAACAACACATACAGCAGTTCAGCAGCAACCATACAACAACACACATAGCAGTTTATCAGCAACCATACAACACACACAGCGGTTTATCAGCAACCATACAACACACACAGCAGCTTATCAGCAACCATACAACAACACACACAGCAGCTTATCAGCAACCATACAACAACACACACAGCAGTTCAGCAGCAACCATACAACAACACACACAGCAGTTCAGCAGCAACCATACAACACACAGCAGTTCAGCAGCAACCATACAACAACACACACAGCAGTTCAGCAGCAACCATACAACAACACACAGCTTATAAAACACCCTCCATCTAAAACCTGCCATATACCG